>JARYHS010008074.1:7504044-7783113 GCA_031002005.1 Vandiemenella viatica | reverse complement strand
TATGATAGGTCTAGGAAAATACCTGCAGCCATATCATTTCCATCCAAAGCTTTTAAAACAGAATTTAAGAATTCAAAGATTGCTGTATGAGAAGGTTTATTTTTCCTGAATCCATGCTGCTGGGTAGAAAGTGGTGCATATTTGTTGATAATCTTAAGGAGTCTGTCAAGGAAGAGTTTTTCTAATATTTTTGAAAAAACACTTAATTGGGATACAGGTCTATAATTTGCCAACTGATCAGGAGGTCCTTTTTTAACAGTGGAGTCACTGTTGCAGTATTGAGTACTTCTGGAAAAGTTTTAGTTTGTACAGATATGTTGAAGATTTTTGCCGGAGGGGCAGCTACATAATTAGCACAGGTTTTCAATATGAAATCTGGGACCTCATCTAGTCCACATGAATAACTATTTTTTAATGTCATTATGATTTTTAAAAAATTTCGTCAGGGTTTGTTTCAGTTAGGTACATTGTGGCACTAGATATTGTGGAAAGACTTGGAACATCTTTACTTTGCTTACTGCAGTTCGTTTTAATTAATTTTTCAGCCAAAGAAGTAAAATAGTTAGTGAATTCTTCAGCTATTACTTTGGGGTCACTAATTACTGAATTATCAGTACATAATTTGATGTTCTTTCGTTCAGTTTGTCATCTAATAATATGCCACATTGCTGTGGTTTGTTGGAAGAGTTTTTTATAATTATCATTTGCCATAATTTTTGCTTGTCGAATTACCTTTTATAAATTTCTTATAGTTTGAAAAATTTTGATTCACTTGGTTTTGTTTACAGTAATTCTGTAAGAAACGGTTTCTTTCTCCCGATATTTTTATGCCGGTGGTAACCTAGTTTTTACTAGTTCTTTCTGCCACATATTTCCTCTTTTTGGGAAAAGCCAGGTTGAAGTAGTGTAGAAAAGTACTGTGAAATACATTAAAGATGTCATTTGCATGTATTTAATCCTAGACATCTTTCAAGTATTCATGTGATAGAAGTAAGTTAAACACGCGTATGTTATCCTCACAAAAATTTCTCCGATAAACAATATTTTTACAATTTGTGTTTTTACTTTTTTTATCTTCAGTGATATGAGTTGTGCTTCATGGTCACTGTAGCCCATACTTATTACTTCCCCTTTTCAGAAGAGACTTGTCTCTATTACAAACACCTGGTCAAGAAGAGTATTCTTGTAGTTTGATATCCTGGTTGGGGAGTCTATTTTTGGTATTAAGTTGAAGGATTTGACCATATTCAATAAATCTGACTTTTCCCTACTGTCTTGGAGGAAGTTAATATTGAAATCACCACAAAGCACTAATGTTTTATTGGGTGCAGTCACATTATTTAATAATGACTCCAATTGTGTAAGGAAAGTTGGCAATTTTCCATCTGGTGGTCTACAGATATTTATAACTACTATGTTGGTTTGAAGCAAAAGAGTTGCACAAGCTTCAAAATTCTTCTCTACAGAGAGTTTAATGCATTTTAAGATATTTTGATATTTAATGTGTTGCTTGACAAAAATAGCAGTACTTCCATGTTTAGAAGTTTTTCTACAGAAACAGCTGGCTAGTTTGTATCCTGGTAATGAAACCAAATTAATTTCATCACCACTTAACCAGTGTTCCGTGATACATATTACATCAAGATTTAGCCTATACTGGAGTAGTTCTTCCAATTATGTTAACTTATTGGTAAGTGATTGAACATTATGATGCAGGATAAACAGTTAAAAATTGCTTGGTTTTTCATTTAAAAAAAAAAACTTTGGGGTCCCTTGTTGATTTCTAATGGCATTTCTAATGATTCACTTACTGTACCAAAAAAAAATATCTTCTATGTTGATTGCTTCAGTCACTGATTTCCTTCTTCTGGATGGTCACATACTTTATTCACATGTTTTTGAAGAGGTTGTGTTTCAGCATTCATTTGCCCCCATGATTTTGATTTGGAGGATACAATGAAGTTGTTACTGTCCTTTGGTTTTCCATAAACCCAACTGTCTAGTAAAGTTTGTTTCATTTCCTTCTTGCAAGTTTCCTTCTTGTATACATTCTGATTTTGTTTAATTAACTCCACAATTCTGTTGCATACATGTTCTTTTCCAAATTTGTTCATGTGCAGCCCATGACTTGTAAATTGTCTTCTGTTCAATCTTTCAATCTCAAAATTAATAGTGACTCGATCACAGTAGAGATTTTTTCTTGAGTTGATGGACTTCCAGAAGTATTTATTAGCTGATTTAATTTTCAAGTTTACATTTGGGACATCATATCTGAGTGGAATTGGATGTAAAATTACATTCGTTAGTTTGCTTCATGCATTAACAAAGGATGTAACAGAATTTTGTGCACTGCAAAGACCTTTATAGCTATCTTCTATGTTATTTGTCCCAGCCATTACTACTACATTGTCTTTGTAACAGCAGACTTGGCTCAATTTGTCAATGTTTTTAGTCACTTCTTCGATAGGAGCTTTTGGCTTGATTATTGCTTCTATACTGTAAGAAGAGCCCAATTTCTCTCTTAAAATTTTCGAGTAATATCTGCCTTGACTGTCACACAAAAGTAGAATCTTTCAATTATTGTCCTGTTTACATTTCGAAACACTGTTCAGTGTGTTGCTTTTCTGCATGTTTGATGCACATCTTGTAGTTTTGATCTGAATGTTGTCTAACTGCACATCACTTTACAAGTTTAACACGTCAAACTTATTGAAAAGCTTCACTTCGAGATCCATTGTCTTCTTTGATGTATGTTCTGTGTGTGTGTGTGTGTGTGGGTGAGAGAGAGAGAGAGAATGTACTGTCTATCTGCGTACAGACTATTTTTGACTTATCCCATTTCATTTGTACTTTGTACTATGTATGATGCTAAGGGACCAATAAATACAAATACAAATACAAAAAACGCTACGCCGGCCATTAACATGTGTCCATTTTTCACAGTATGCTTCCGCAACTACAGGATGAGTTAAATATTTCACTTTATCCTTAATATCATTTACTTCTTCCTTAAGAAGTCTAATGATTTCATCTTGACTTGAAATAATCTCTTTAAGGTGCTGAATTGTGTTCCTTTTCATATGGTTTCGTATATTTTGTATATTTGTATATTTATTTATTGTATAAACTACAGAGAACATCTGTAGCATTACAAAGACAGTAAAAATTAATACATCAATGCATTATAAATATTCCAAATTTATATCATGTTAGCTGCTACCTCATAAAAATCTTCAATTTTATATAAACAGTTATTAACAAGTAATTTTTTTTATTACATTCCTGAATTTATTTGGAAGTAATCTTATTTTCATTGGTATGGCATTAAAAAGCTTGATGGATACATAGTAGAAATTTTTTGAGTGCAACTATACCCACACCTGAAGAAACCTATGTTATCTCTATTTCTAGTACTGTAAATATGACTCACACCTAACAGTTCATATTTGTCATAGTTCTCCTTAATATACATTAAGCACTGAAAGGTAAATATAGCTGGTAGAGTCATTACACCAAAATGAAGAAAAATATTTTACAGTGACTGTGAGAAGGAAGGTTAAATACAATTCTCACTGCTTTTTTCTGAAGTCTGAATAACCTTAGAGCTGCACTGCCGGTCAGTCGCCACAATACATTATATCTGAGTGAATAGCATGCATCCTTTCAACTCCTTGTTATTATTTCGACTAAATGCATCAAAAGTTATAATGTAATATTCACGGGTGTATCGCCGAATTGTGTTGTAAAAACATCATACATCGACGGCTGCTCCGCCGTCTTCACACGTGAGAAATTTCGTGTATTTACAACGCAATCCGGCGATACACCCGTGAGGACGTAATTGCAATCATATGCCGAGAAAGTCTCCTTTCTTACATAACTACAAGATCAATCCAGATCAGGAGACATAATAATGAATCCCACCAAAACAATTCTTGTAAAAATAGGTGAAGTCTCGTGGTTATGCAGTGACAAAAAGTTATGAGATCTTGTTCTGAGCCAAGTCTATTGTACCTACATTAACTTTGTTAAATAAAATGCTTTCTCTCGGTGTTGCAGATCGTTAATTAAAAAAAAAAACTCTGATGACTTGGCCATTATGCATACCATGTTTTAAAATTGATATGAATTATTGTAAGGTACATAATATGACTTTTAACACTGAATATTTTGCATTTTTGATTATTTATTTAAAAACTGGTTTAGATTTTATTCAAATGTAAAGCTCGAAATATTCTTAAGACAGGCTAAAAATTTTAATATCATTTTCCCAATTAAAATAATGTTAACTTGTATCATTTAATTTTAAAATTGATTTATTAATTTAATTAACTGATGTTTACTTTTTAATTTGTTAACACTTTAAGTACCTATGTTTTAGAAATATTAGTTGAAAAACTGTTGGCGCCAATCCCGCGGGATTGAAAACACTGCGGGATTGTAATTCTTAGTGGCCACCAATTGTGTTCCTTAAATTATTTTCGCAGTCCTATAAATTTATTGCTCATCATTCCTTGTTCCGGTCATAGTGTTTTTAAGACGAGTGTTTAACTTCTCCTTTGTTGCTGCTGATTTCTCGTCTATTTGTTCGAAGTGTGCACAACTGCATTTCTACTTTCTCCCTCTCTTATGTTGTATTCTTTCCAGCCGCTTCAGCCTTCTCACCTCATTATTATCATCTGTCTTTTCTTTATGTTTTGTTCTTTTAACTAACGTTTGTCCCTGCTTTCCTGCTATCTCCTTGAACTGATACTATTCGGGTAAGTGACAGTGCAAAACTACCGACAGACGGTAAACCGCCGTATAATATTCCTACAATTTGATTTCAAATTGGTGTTTGCTTTCAGGAGCATTCATAGCAGACACAAGGCACTAAATAGATAATAGAACAGTAAAACAAAAGCCACCTAGTATTGAATTGGTGAAATTTTTTTGTTGTTGTTTCTGAATATTCAAAATTATGCAGAGCGACTAGATATTTATCAGGGAGACCACAGACGTCAACTCGAGGGACGATGTTGGTCGGACGCCGCTGCACTGCGCAGCCTATGAGGGTGACTCCGCCGTGGTGAGAGCGCTGCTGGAGGCCGGGGCGGACAGGACGGCGAGGAACAACGAGGGACGGACGGCGCACGACCTGAGCAGCGGAGAGCTGAGGGAGCTGCTCAAGCAGAAACAGTACATCATCAACAGACACTGCGAATTAAAAGAGTTTCCAAATATGCGGTATTGCGTTTACTGCCGATACATTATTGTAGACCATCCACTGATCCAACACCAGACAAATGAAAAATCTGTACACACTACGCAATAAATATGTTCATTTTGTTACATCAGAAAATTAAAAAAATATACATCAAAATTAAAAATCCATGTTTAATTAAATCCCATTCCCATCACCTCTACGTAATCCACATTCAAATCTCTACAAAAAAAAAAAAATAAAAAAATCGGTATACAGGGTTGTACAAAATGAATTCAACCAAATATATGCCACAGCTGTAGTATTTTTCCTCATCTATGCCGTCATTCTGATACTGTAGTTATTCTGTTTATAAAAGCTTATTACTAATTTCTACTTAACTTATTTCACTGAACTTCAAAACCAATATGCCACAGTCACAGACTGAGAGTTTGTTTTTCCGGGTACTACCAGTGTAGTTACCAAGCACTGTGGTTAGGTATAAATTTACATTACCGAAACCGGGAAAATCAGGAGTGAAGTTAAAACTTTGCAAACAATCTATCAAGTCGGTAACCCTTCCTCTCATAGCCATCTGGTTGTATAATAGCAATACACATTTACATTCTCTTAATTAATAAGGTTTCAATGGAGCAACTTCTCGAAATTGTATATTTTATTCTGACCTACATGTATTCCAGCAAAAAAGCGAAAACGTACCAGATATCCCTCTTGTCATTGCATATGAACTAGTAATGCTTTATATCAGACAAAATGAAAGTTTCAAAAAAAAAAAAAAATTCTAGCCAATCCAAGAAAGCAAAAAATTAAATAATACCCGTTTCAACAAGTGAGCATGCTTGAATTTTCCCCTCTCGTCTGAGTGTCTATAAATGTATTTTTCCGGCAGTCGATTACACTTCTCGTTAAATGTTATCTCGATGCTGACATGGTTAGGTTGAATGCGACCTGGACTTGTAACAGCCCTAATACCTGTATTTTGAATAGTATTGGACTGTGTGAAATATTTGTAGTGAGCTAAAGTTTGCTTGAAAGTGATTTGATATGTTTATTTTGTAATTCTTGTAAATAAGTGTATATAGACTTTGTTTTAGGTAAGAAAATTATTTAAAGACCATTTAATATGTTTAAGAACCGAATGGTGCAAGAGAATTTCTTAAAAGTTTGTAATTACATGTATTAATGTAAGTTACGATGTCTACAGGACAATTTTCCACCATTTGAAAGATTTCTGTAAATAATTTTGTATTTAAGTATCTCTAATTACCATTTCTAATCATTTTGTAATGTTATTAATTAATTTTGTATCAATTCCGATTGTTTTTAATATGTTTGATTGTTTGAGTGATTGTTAATGATCGAGAAATATCGGGCGGATGCCTTTGAAGAATTCTCGTAAATTCGATAGACTCTATATAAACAGATCGCCTGGACAGAGTTTTAGTTTTGCATTAAGTATATTCAGTGTTACAGAGACATTCATGCAAGTCAGTATTGCATCTTTGGATTGTAACAACTATGCTTGTGAATGTCGCAGACTTGTTTTGATTGAAAATAAACGAACATCTCAACTAACCTTGTTTTGGACTTTTTAAAGTAATTAATCAGTTCTTAAACCACCAAAGAACCTTAACATGGCGACCGTTGACATGACGAGAAGTTCTTAAACATCTGTGGGATGTTTATCTTCTAAAAAGAATCTGCAGAAAATTGCGAGGAAATTTCGACCGGCTAGACACGTAGAGGTTGTACAGACGACACGGATTTGACGGCAAGCTGACCTACTTCGGCCTAAGGCGGAGATTTTTCCATCGGGAATCGGATGTAATCTTCCGACGACGAGTGGATTTCCTTCGGCCTCAAAATCGTCTTCCTACAGTGAATTGTGAAAAGTGTGGTTAAGTGTTTGAAGTCAGTGTGGTGTTTAATAGTTAAATAAGTGCTTCTAAGGGAAATTTAATGTGATACAAAAGTGAGGAATAACTGTAAGTACGGCACTGAATATTCAAGTGATTTATTTTGCATGTTAATGTGTGGCAGATTGGAAAGATTTTAATTTTCCTTGATTTTGTTTTTTATATTGATTTGGCTAATTACTAAAAATGGCTGATAGTCAGAACCTACAAGCAATTCTAGAGTCTTTTGTAGCCAGATTCGATAGCAAATTTTCTGAAATTAATTCTCAGTTTGCAGAAATCAATGGTAAATTCGATAACAAATTTTCTGAAATTAAGTCTCAGTTTTCCGAAATTGATAGTAAGTTTGACAGTAAGTTTTCTGAGTTTAAAAATGAATTTGATTTTGAGAGCAAATTCTCTGAATTGACTAAATGTTTTGATGTTAAAATCACAGAGCAATTTCAGGGTTTTAGCTCTCAATTCAAGGAAGATATTAACAATTTAGATTCTAAATTGGGGAAGGTAGTAACAGAATGTCAGGAGAAATTTGAGAAAGTTACAAAATTTTGTGAACAGAATAAGGCTGAATGTGAAAATTTAATTTATAAAGAGGTGAAGGAAGTCAGTGAAAATTGTGATAAATGAGGGAGGAATATGTTGCTTTATTCCAAGCTAATGATGTTAAAGCTAATGAGTTAAGACAGGAAGTGTTTGGTATAGGGAAAAATGTTAACGCATTGGTAAATCAACAGGAACAGTTAGCGCGTGGATTAGAAAGTAATGTAAATCAGTTAGAAAAAAGGGTTACTGGGTTACAGGTTCAGTTAAGTCAGATTCCCTTAACAGGTAATCCAAATTTCAGTGTCGATGTAAAAGAAGAATTTGAATTCTATGATGATAGTGGGAGGCTTCACCCTATTGAATTTATAGATAATTTTGAAAGATCAGACTATTTTAATTTGTTACCCGATAGTAAGAAAATTGCACTTGTGGGTAAACATCTAAAGTCTTATGCTAGGGCATGGGGTGATAGACAAGCTAGGGAAGTGACTGACTACAAGCTGTTTAAAGAAAACTTTTTGAAACATTTTTGGTCGACAAGCAGGCAGATTCAAGAAAAGAGAGAGTTGATGACTGGAAGGCCCTATAAACCTGGTAGGGAAACTCAACATGATTTTTTTCATAAATGTTGGATCCGTTGTAAGTACTTAGACCATCCTTATGGAGAGGAGGAATTTATTGATTTGATAGGAGCTAGGCTACCTCAGCAAACAAGAAATTTAATTGCCACTTTGGATGTAGTAAATGTGGATAGAGTTTCGAATTGTTGAGACGCTTGGATGCCCAGGAGTCATTCAATGAACAACATTACCACCATCAACACCATAGGAGGGGCAGCAGGAGTCCCCCTAGAAGGGGTAATGGGTCAAGGGATGGTAGATCGAGGGACGGGATCGTATAATTATGCAAGAAGGAATGATAATGGGGAAGTGAGAGAACAGAACCCTCAATCTGAAAGGGAAAGGCAGCATGGGGGCAGGCAAACTAAAGACCACCCCTGTGATGGGCCCCGCAGTGGTGGACAAGAAGTGGGTCCAGGTACCAACTGCTATTGCGTAATTCCATTTTTATGAATAATCCCCGAGATTTATTGGAAGAGGTGGGGTAGCAGCAAGTGAATTTCAGGATAAGGTTATGATAGATGTAATTAATGATGTTGATGATTTAAAGATGATAATAAGATAAAGTGGGAAGGGGACCACCATAGTACCTTATCACTAGAATCAGTGTGCGAAAGTAATAATTTTCATGTAGAAGATTTTTCGAAATGGTCACTGCCTAATTACAAAAAGGGGTGCAGAATTTTATAGTGCATACTACAGTGTGGCTATCAGAAACTTGTAAGGTCCAGAATGGTATAGTTGGGACTATGTGTGCTAGGATAGGTGGTAATGAAGTTTGTAGAAGTGCTGAAATCGAGGAGTTTCTCAAATATCTTGAAGAGGAAGGTGATACAGTGGTGTGGATAGGAGACCCAGATGAGGAGGAGAATTGTAATTCAAAGTATTTGTCTTCTGAAAAGAGAGAGGTTGAAAAAGCCTTATGTACCAATCCCTAAGTTGGAAAAATGTCCTAATTTTGACCTAGCTGATACGTTATTTAGCTCTTTATTTGGTGTAGATGATGACATTGAAGAAATGGGTGGAGTAAGGATTTATTTGAACCAGTTTCTAATTTAGAAAATTGTACAGAATGTGACTTAGATGACACTATGTTTTGTACTCTCTTTGATGTGAAGCTAATAGTGAAGTAATAGTTGCTGAGAAAAATAATTATTTTGTGGAGGAAGTCAGTAAGCTAGATGTTAAACCAGTTTTAGGAACTGATTCAGATAAGTTGGTAAGTTTAATTAGTAATGATGGACTAAACTGTAGTAGTGAGAATAATAAATTTGTATTACCAGTTGAGTCAACAGCATTGTTTTTAAGTGACAATCAATTTGCTAAAACAGAACCATTGTATGTCTCAGCTGTTGCGTGGTTGTACCAAAGTCTGTTGTCTGAGATGATTGGAAGTTTGTGTTTCTGTATGTATATAATGAAGCTTTTGTGAAAATAGAAATGTAATATTAAATGTGTATACAAAAGTTGAAGAAAACTGGAAGGTTAGGAAAAAGTAACTTACATGGTTCTGGGTTTCCAGGGAAATCCTGGAACCCACTTATGAGTATTAATTGAAATGCATGGTTTGGGGAGGGGTCAATAGCCTGTAAATATCTAATTTTGTAAATAAGTTTGTGAATGGATGCATGTAAATAGTTTGTGTGAGTACTTAAGCTCAGATACAGATGTAAGCATTTCAATGTATAATTTGTGACAGTTTTGTGTAGAGACTTTTGGTATTTTCATGATGATGTGACTTTCTACATTTTGGTGACAAATTATCAGCTGTAAAATGTAAACAGACTGGTGTAATTAACAAGCAGACATCAAGTGTGTAATTTGGAGTGAAAAAATTGTAACTTAAGGTGATGGCATTGAACGTTTGTTGTGTAAAAACAGTAAATGATAAAATGATTGGACCTAAGAAAAGACAATTATTGTAAATAAAATCAGTGTCATGGACTATGTGCAGTTGTATGTAATGAAGAATTGTATTTGTTCATTGTAAAAGTCATTATGGTTGATTGATTGTAATCTGTTCATGTCTGCATTATGTGTACATTCAACCTGCTTAGATTCGTGACGGATTCAATCAATTTTATCTGTGTAAAATTAAGTGAATCCTGGGGAGGGGTTGTAACAGCCCTAATACCTGTATTTTGGATAGTATTGGACTGTGTGAAATATCTGTAATGAGCTAAAGTTTGGTTGAAAGTGATTTGATATGTTTATTTTGTAATTTCTTGTAAATAAGTGTATATAGACTTTGTTTTAGGTAAGAAAAGTATTTAAAGACCATTTAATATGTTTAAGAACCGAATGGTGCAAGAGAATTTCTTAAAAGTTTGTAATTACATATATTAATGTAAGTTACGATGTCTACAGGACAGTTTTCCACCATTTGAAAAGATTTCTGTAAATAATTTTGTATTTAAGTATCTCTAATTACCATTTCTAAATCATTTTGTAATGTTATTAATTAATTTTGTATCAATTCCGATTGTTTTTAATATGTTTGATTGTTTGAGAGATTGTTAATGATCGAGAAATATCGGGCGGATGCCTTTGAAGAATTCTCGTAAATTCGATAGACTCTATATAAACAGATCGCCTGGACAGAGTTTTAGTTTGCATTAAGTATTAATTCAGTGTTACAGAGACATTCATGCAAGTCAGTATTGCATCTTTGGATTGTAACAACTATGCTTGTGAATGTCGCAGACTTGTTTTGATTGGAAAATAAAACGAGCATCTCAACTTAACATTTGTTTGGTGGACTTTTTAAAGTAATTAATCAGTTCTTAAACACCAAAGACCTTAACAACGTGAAAAAAACTTCGAATAAGCCAAATCGACGATGTATTCTTATCTAACTTGACGAGACACATTGAAAGAGAAGAGTAAAATATTGGGATATCATGCTTTGTTTTTGAGATACTGAATCTCTAAATTGAGGCGGTTGGTTTGAAATGCAACCTGGACCAGATGAAAATTCGTCAGAGTTACAAGGAACTACACGCTGGACATGTATAGAGGGTGTTTTGTTTTCTCTGGCGGTTGTGGCAAAGTCGAAACGTAGTTTGAAGCAGAAGAAAATAGTCGTGAAAAAGAAAAGAAAGCTATTAACAGTTATAATGAGGAAAAGAAGACTGAAATTTTTATGGGCACATATACAGAATGGAAAATAATAGACTAACAAAACAGATCTTCACCTTACTGAACAAATACAAATCCAAACCCTCATGGTTCACTGAAACTGAAAAGGAAAATAAAAATGCTGGAGTGAAAGCAGATATAATAAACAACAGAAGACTTTTTAGAGAAGTAATTCACAAGGCAGGTTTTCAAGAGAGACAGAAATACATAAAGGGAAGGAAATGGACCCAGGAACAACACTCTCAAAGAATCAAGGAAGATTGGAAGCAAAGAAAATTAAATACAAAGAAACATAGCCAAAGTTGATTTATCGTACCCTCCAAATGGGTTATTCGGAAGAAGAAGAAATAATGTTTTACATTCGATATCTCGAGAACTAAGCTAGTTAAGTAATTTGTTTTTACTATCTGTCTCATTCAGTTATATAAGAATTCATCAACAAATTTCGGCGCCACGGTAGACGTAGAAACTGCTATACTGAACAATGCAATACATTATAAAATGAATAAAGGCTAGATTAAGTCTGAAACTCAAGTGCATAGCGCGGAATGTAATGCCAATAAACGTTCAGTTGTTATAATAGGTTACTTTCCAACAGTAAGAACATAACACAAACTTCTGTTGATGTTACAAACCATTGTATTAATAAACTAGCATTTGCCCGCTGCTTCACGCGCGCGTGCCTTGGCAGGTGTAGAAATTATTTACCTATTTTATTCTCTTATCAGACATTAACGTGGAAAGGCATGAACTGTTAATGTATTCTGAATAGTTTCGTTTTGTTTCGGTGAATACGTTAGGTTCGGTTTTCATACTGATGTCAGAGAGTTGTTTTATTCATATTTTAACATGATGCAATTGATTCAATAGTAGAAAAGGTTCCTGAAAATTAACAGTGTAATTCGTGGTTGTAATTATTGTGCGAAGTATAAAACATTTATTGTTTAGAAAGGCTTTCACGGTTCAAACGACGTTCTTTCTTCTGTGCGCTTTCAGAAGCTATGGATTTAGCGTATAGAACCCGGTTATAGGTCAATCGCTTTTCTCGGTGCAGGTTACTTTCATTTGCTCTAGCTATTTCATCTACGAGTAGTTCTCTTTGACGTTGCAGACGATGTTGTCGGTCTATTTCACTCTCATTTAGCCGAATATTATTTCTGAAAGCAATATTTAACTCAGCTATAAACATAATATTTTTAAATGCTGATAATGAAGGATTCCACGTTAACCGTGGTACCGAAAATTTAAATGGATATATAACAGTTGTAACGTTAAGAAAGCTGATATTATAATCATTATGTGTAATTTTTTTTGGCAATTTTATGTGTAAACTTTGCCTGGGATTATATAGCTAGGTATAAGCTTTGTTAAGGATGTATCTGTGGATTTAATGAAAAATATTCTTTCCATGATACTTAACTAAAAAAAGTTTATTTTTAAATGTGGATACCGAGGATTGCAACATAACCACGGTGCCATAAATTTATGTAAATATTGTAGTAATCTACGACTTAGTCCTCTTGGAAGTGTGCTGAAATATAAAAATTCGTTACCAATAATCACAGCATCTCAATTTTTCTGATTTATTTATTTTTTATTGTTTTTTATTTTTTTGTTGTTTGGATATTGGTTTTATTTTATGTTGATACACCATCAATTATTCCTGCTTTAAAATAGAAATTTAAGTGAATTGGAGCTACTCTTGATTTCAAATCGTCGTATCATTACTGTCATTATTTCAGTCAGATATAATTAATCCAAAAATGTCGAGATGTGATCATGGTACAGTTTATGTAGTAACGTGCATGTAACTGAAACAATTATTTCTGAGTGGCAACATTATCGCAAGTTGTGAATCGCTTGAAATGCAACCTGACAGCTGATATGATGCTTTGTTATAGGCCTAAGAGACGATGCCTGCAGCTTTATAATCTACGCGGTGTAGCATTAGGATATGAAACATTTTTAATTTAAGTTTCTTTCAATATAGCCGTATTTTCTATGTAATTATTTCAGTCGCATGTAAGTACCTGGCGAAACAACCGCCTGGACCAGATGACAATTGACTCGTTTTGTTTAGCATCAGGCATAACGGGTTTAGTTTTAAAATTTACGCGGTGTAGAATAGAATTTTAGGATGCCTAGTTATATTTGAAATAAAAATTCGTTACCAATAATCACAGCATCTCAATTTTTTCTGATTTATTTATTTTTTGTTGTTTGGATATTGGTTTTTATTTTATGTTGATACACCATCAATTATTCCTGCTTTAAAATAGAAATTTACGTGAATTGGAGTTAATCTTGGTTCCAAACCGTCGTATCATTATTGTCATTATTTCAGTCAGATATAATTAATTCAAAAATGTCAAAATGGATCACGGTACAGTATATGTACTAATGTGCATGTAACTGAAGCAATTATTTCTGAGTGGCAAAATTATCGCAAGTTGTAAATCGATTGAAATGCAACCTGGACAGTGATGACAGCTGATATGCTTTGTTATAGGCCAAAGGGACGATTCTTTTAGCTTTATAATTTACGCGGTGTAGCATTAGGATCTTAAAATTTTTTTATTTGAGTTTCTTTCAATATATCCGTATTTTCTATGTAATTATTTCAGTCGCATGTACCTGAATTTTCGGATGCCTAGTTATATTTGCACGTTATAGCCACGAGACATATTAATCAAATAAAGTACTTCCAAATATGTGCAATTCCGCACAAGTCATTATGAAGGAAGTATGTTTTATTACTTGCTGATATTTATAATAGCTGTTTTTCAGACATCGCTCTTCGAGAAAAAACTGAATTTCGTATTAAGTATTGGCTTATTGTGGCTGTATTGTACAGAATTCACATAGCAATTTTGTTCCAGAGACAAACTGTATAACAGTCTACCAGAGACAATACGTCTTTAATATTTGTAATACAACTTTTTCGTAATTCAACAGACCTGTTACGATTCAAGTAAATGCTGATTATACTTTATTCACGTATTCTTTTTATTTTGAAGTACTGCGGTCCAGAAAAATGAATCACAGAAGTAAAAAAAAAGGAAATCCTAAATTTTGTCAGGTCTCTTTATGAAAGGAGTGACCGTCTGAATGTGTATAATTATCTGTGGTCTACAGTTTCACATTTCTGAAGTTTTTTACTGACTTGCTTCTTCCCATGGTACATATTAGTCGTTAGCTACTTCTGCAGATGTTGATCAACAACATTAGCTTTAAAAATTTGGAAACACCATGCAAATTGATGCGGTAGTTTTTGCGTTATTAGAGATCAAGCCTCACTACAAACGCAGCTTGCTTACAGATTTATAATAGTATAGATAACGTGATAAAATATAAAATGAATGAAACCTAGATTACGTCAGAAACACGCGCCTAATACCAAAAACTGTTCAGTTGTCCTAAGCCGTTATTAATTTCAACACTAAAGTTTTAATACAAACTTCTAATGATAATCATCAGCGTATGTATTAATTATTGAAAAAGGAATGAATCTATTGGCTCCGATCGTCTGAAATTTTAGCTATATAGATTCAGTCTTTCATGAAAAAATTTAAAATTCAATACTGAAAAATGTAGTCAGTTGTAAAAAAAAATTAAATCTACATTAGTCGTGTTCTTACTTTGTTAAAACCATCAGTTAAACATTGGTTAATGTGAATAACTGAATCCAAACTTAAATGCCAGGCTTATTTTAGTATTAGTTTTATCTGTATGATTGAATGTAATTTATCCAGAAAATTATTATCGTAAATAATTGCTTTTATTATTAACAGAACACTAAAATTGATATCAGAGACAAATACTAAAGCTGATGCCAGAAATCGTGGGCAAAGAAAATCTCTACTGATTTTTCGTTATTAATTCCTCACATTCAATACGGTCATCGATGACGTTTAATAACTGAACACCCATCATTAAAGGAAATAATATTTGAAATTCATTCTGAGGATATTATGAAGGAAATAATCAAGCTGAAAAAACACGAAAGGGCTTGGTGTAGATAATATAACTACACATATCTTAAAGATAGACGGATGTGACATCGTACATTATCTTGAAATATTATTTAAATTGACTCTAGACACTTGCTGCTTACCAGAGGACTGGAAAGGTGCGATACTAGTGACGGTACATAAAGGAGGGGTGAGAAATAGAGTCAAAAATTATAAGCCGATCAGTTTGACATCAGTGGTAGGTAAATTAATGGAGAAATTGATATGCAACCACGTCAGAAATATATGTGAGGAGCATGACAGGAGTAGGCAGCATGGCTTTAGGTAAGGATATTCATGCGAATCTCAGTTGGTGGGATTTATGCAAGATATTTCAGATGAGAGGACAATGGAGACCAAATTGATAGTGTAGTTTTGTTCAGTGTGGAGTATGAAAAAATTGTTATTATTGTAAATTGCTCATTAAAGGCTATAGTCAGAAATATTGTAGTTGTGTGTTTATTGCGAAGTATGCTGCATCTAGAATTTCATTTAATGTTCCTGCATTATTTAACGTTGAAACATAAGACATGCCAGACAACTGAATTAAGATTCTAAGCTTTAAAACGGTGAAAACCTCATCGAAATCTGCTCCGTAGTTTCCGAGTTTTTAATCGACAAATATGTCCGGTTTTCGGTTTATAGATATAGATATGTCAATAAAATGTTTTTTATTCAGTAAGTAGCTTTTCGCAATTTTCTCTGTTACGGAAACTTTTTTATTTTGCAATACAATAACAATATAAACATTTTACTCCCACAGCAACACATATCACAGAGCTGTTGATATGCTGTGTGCATTTTGTTCAGGTTGGTATAATTCTGTTAAATTTGCAGTAAAAACTATCTCCTTTAACATATCAGTTACTGTGGTAATTTCCAGAAACATGCTCCCCTTCCAATTCTTGAATTTGATGTACAAAATGTAGGTCCCATATTACACTACTATATTCAAACAATAATCTGGGCACTTTTTTTATTCTAACTCCCGCAATATCCTCTTCAATAAATGAGGGGTTCTGAAATCTTTTCCTACCACCTGCTCAGTGTGTTCTGCCCTATTCACTATCGATTGATATGCCAGGATATTTACAAGCAAGTCCTTCCAACCATTATTTTGTTTATTTATGTGTACCTAATTTGGCATTTATCTTAATTCCATGTTGACCTAGCGAATAATATATGTCTGCAGCTGTTCGCAGTTTTCTCCCGTTTTTGTTTCTATTATATGCCGTTTATCACCTGCAAACAACCTAACTTTTGACTATAAGCAATGACTACAATCATTCATTAGAATAATGAATAGCTACGGTTCCAATACAATATCCTGTTGAAGTTCAGCTTTAACTTCCACCACTTTTCATACTGTGTTTCCTAACCCAACGCTTTGCTTTCTGTCTTTAAAGAATTCTGCTGCCCAGCAATTCACTTTTTCATCCTATTTAAGGGTACCATGTATAATAGTTTTAAGTCTGACAATACGATTTCGTTACTATAAATAATTTGTATTTATCTTCCTTTTCCCGGTATCGGATTTCTTTGATAGGTCTACAACAGTGACGTATATTTCCCGGTTACGTACGATTCCATGTTTACCATCGACGCCACAATTTCTTGAAAATAGTGACCTTAATATTTTAATTTACCATTAACAAAACAATCACATATTCTACATTTCTCTGTTGTCTCAATAAATCACAATGGATTTATAAACTTTAACTGAAATGATTTATTCAAGTCTTATAATTCGCCAACTATTATTGTTTACTTATCTTTTGCTAATTGAAAACATTAACAACAATTTATTAATACAAACGTACTTCTAGGTTTTTACTCTGAAATACTACATCAGGCTACACTAGCCTACCAAATCAATTTTCGGTCCTTCTTTGAAGATTTGGAGATGTGATGAATAATTTACCAAAAACGTTGAAAAAATTTAAAGTTAAAATTTGATGACGGAAAATGTAGATGGGTGCAGAAAAGGGGAAAGATGGGTGGTAGGGAAATTACCACCGGAGCGTGCGCTCAATTGAAATTTAATTAAATATTATTATTCTAACATCGAGCGGTCGGGTGGCTCAGTGGTTAAGGCGTCTGACTGGAGATCGGAAGGCCCCTGGTTCGAATCCCTGTCTCGGCAGGGATTTTCATAGTCAACTAACCCGACCTTCACCTCTGGCACAGCTTGCTGTGTAATGTGAAGTACGCCAGAACACTTCAGTGGTTCGGATTCCACGTTAAACTATAGGTCCCCTGTACCCGGTAGGATTACCGGGTTAGGTTAAGGCGGCTACGACAGGGGCGGAATGCGCAGCCAGTAGAAACCCTGTCACTAGGTCATTACAACCACACGGAATTATTTATTATTATATTCTAACGGCTTAATTTCTCTTTATCTAATTTTTGAAACAGCATATGAGAGATGTGCAAAATACCTCATAAAAGGTATCTGGGATACAAGATACTCTTAAGTAATGGATCTGAGATATCAGATACAAGATACAAAATACGTATTTTCAAAATACTTTTTCAAGATAAAATACTTTTTTACATAACGCATTTTTATTTTGAAACATGTTTCTTTGTCTACAATGTACAAGATTTTCCTTAAAATTTTGAATGAAACTTAAATAAGATAAAACCAGGTCTTCAAACATCTGATAGCTCATTTTTATTGTATAATTCTACTGAGAATAACACCAACAGTTATTTACGAATCATTATTATTATTATTATTATTATTATTACTGGCAAGTTGGCAAGCAGTTATTTCAAGGTTTCAAAACTAATTAAATAATATACTGTTATATTCTAAACGGAACAGTTCCTACTATAGCTGATAGTACGGTAACCTTAACAGTTAAAACTATACATTTAATTCCATATCGTATACAAGAAATTAAATTTATTGGATACCTTATACCAAAATGTATACGGTAATATTCTTAATAAACTAACAACCAAGCTTTTAGCTACCTATAAGTCAATAAAACATGCGATAAACAAAATATCTTATAACAATTACCCAAATTTGAAACTTATTTTAATATAAATAATTCTTCTCGCTGGCAACAATCCTAACAATTTAATTGGCAATTTAAATTTTTTAAAGAAATTTAGCTAAAAAATTTCTCTAGGTTGATAGTAAATAGGTGTTTCGTGGGCATCCTTCACATAAGCCACCAACTACCAAGCAGTTCCTGAAATCTAATTTGGATATAAACTTATTTAAATAAAATAAAAATTACCATTATTCATTTATTTATTTATTTACATTTCAATACCGTCGTTATGATTCAATAATAATAATTCGACTTCGTAACACCAAACATAATTTTACATTATAAAAATTGGCGAAGAGTCTATGTCTATGTCTTTTTTATATCGTAAAGTTAAAAAAAAAAGAATGAGCGTAAATAGTATTTCCAAAATACATGATAACGGAAAAAAGTATCTAAATACAAGAAACAAAATAAAGATTAAGAAAAGTATTTCAGGTACAAAATGAAAATATGTATTTTGTATGGTGATTCTTGGCTATCCGGGTGGCGCCGCGTCATGTTTCTTAAAACCGACGTTTCGACCCTCATACTGGGGTCTTCTTCCAGGGCAGAACTGCGTCTTCGGTCGGTGAGCGGTCGCGATTTATAGCGGAGGCCCGCGTCCGTCTAGATGGTTCGATTTGCCCGGCCAATCAAAGGTCCGAGCCATCACGTGGTCCGTTGGCCTGGTGGGGCACGGCGCGGTCTGGTGGGGCACGGCGCGGTCTGGTGGGGGGTGCCACGTGACATGCTCTCTCCGCACCAGAGAGAGCCAGGCGTCGTGTAATTTGAGCCCGTTGTCATCGTTAATATTATTTGGGCGTTTAGCGATTTCTAACGCCTCCTTTACTCTCCTTGGCCACCACTTATCCTCGCGCATTATAAGTGTAGTGTTTTCGAAATCTATTGCATGATTGGTTTCGGATGCATGACGTGCTATGGCGGATTTGTCAATGTTATTAGATTTGTAGTTTCGAATATGCTCGCGCAGCCTGTCCCTTATAGTGCGCCCTGTCTCTCCTATGTACATACGACCACAGGTGCACGGAATCTCATAGACCCCGGCAACCTGTAGTGGAGGCAGCCTGTCTTTAACTTTGACGAGCTGGTCGCTGACTTTGCTGTGCGCTTTGTAGACAGGTTTTATGTCAACTTTTTTGAACAGCTTCCCGATTCTGTCAGTAACTCTACTTATGTAGGGTAAAACTACTACTTGGCGTTCGTGAGTGGTGGCTTGATTAGATGTTGAATTAGCGTCTTTCTCTGTCATGGCTGCATGCAAAGCCCGTCTAATACAATGATTGCGATAGCCGTTGGAATTGAATGTATGTTGCAGCGCCTCCAACTCCGTCGTCAAACTATTTGCGTCACACACTTTCGTCGCTCTTGTATACAAGGTCGTGAGGACGCCTCTTTTTGTCGCTGGGTGGTGGTGCGATGCGGCGTGTATATATCTGTTTGTGTGTGTCGGCTTCCGATATACTGAGTGTCCAAGGTTCCCGTCGTCACGTTTCGTTACTAACACGTCTAGGAACGGCAGCTGTCCTCGTTCCTCCGTTTCCATTGTGAATTTAATTTTTGGATGTGATTTATTTATATAATCCAGGAATTTGTGAAGGGCACTTCGTCCATGGGGCCACACCACAAATGTGTCGTCGACATAGCGTAACCACAGACGCGGTTTGAGGGGCGCGTTATCCAAAATTTCCGTCTCCAGCGCCTCCATAAATATGTCTGCTGCTATCGGCGATCCCATGGCCGCTCCTTCCACTTGGGCGTAAAATTTCCCGTCATACTGGAAGAACGTTGATTTGAGACAAAACTCGGCCAGGTCCGCCCATTCTTCTGAGATGTTAAGGGCCGATGGCTTGTTGCGTATTATTGTCACTGCTTCTTCCACAGGTACGTTGGTGTAGAGCGACACAACATCAAAGCTCACTAGCATGTCAGTTTCTTCGATTTTGAGTGAAGATATGATATCTACGAAGTGTAATCTGTTTCTGACGGTCGAAACGATGCCTTCTGACAAGGGTTTTAGTTTATCGGCGACATAGCGGGCTACTGGATGAGTCAGAGAGTTAATTGCGCTGACGATCGGCCGTAAAGGTATTTCGGGCTTATGTATTTTTGGCAAGCCATAGAACCGAGGAGTAGCGGTGTTGTTTCTCTTCAGTCTAGCCTTGTTTTCTTGTTCGATTTCTGAAGAGTTATTGACAAGAGATGCCACTTCAGACCTCAGTTTACGTAGAGGGTTCCTGTCTAGCGGGGCGTAGGTCTCGTCTTCTAAAAGCGTCACCACCTTGTTGTGGTAGTCTTCCGATTTCATAAGTACTGTTGCGTTCCCTTTATCTGCAGGAAGTATTACAATGTCGTCTCGCTGGCGTAATCTATTTAATGCTAATTTTTCCTCTCGCGGAAGATTACTGCGAGGGAGTTTGGCTCGACTGAGGATTCGCGCCGTCTCGCGTCGAATTTCGTCCGCTTGTTCCGTGTTTAACTTCCCTACGGCACTCTCTACCCCCGCGACGATATCCAATGTCGGCAGCTTCGTCGGTGCCGGAGCGAAGTTTAGTCCTTTAGCCAGCACAGCGTTGGTGGCTGCATCTAGTTCTTCCCCAGTTAGGTTTACAACCGTGTTCTTTGTCTCCATCTTTGCTGTTTCCGGGTGTTGTAGACTTTTCAGTTTTTCGAACTTGCGTATATGTCTTGTTCTTGCTTTGTCTTGGATATTCACTGCAGATTTTGCTGTGGCTGCGTCGAGCGTCGTCCAATCGGCGTAGGAAAGAAGACTGGTGAGTTCTAGGTGGAGATGGAATATTCTGCCTTCGATATGAGACAGCTCACTTCTAGTCTGATGTATCCTTTCTCTCAGTAACGCAAAACCCGTGTTGCGCAGAATTCTAAGGGCGGCTCCTGTGTTGAGGTGGTGGCGAATCTTGAGGAAAGACGGTAGCACTTCTTCGTCTCTGCAACGAAGTAAAAACGTAAGTTGACAAAGTTTCGGGGCCCGTGTCTCACGCAGTTTAGAAAATTGCCGTGTTTGATAAAATATCTTCTCCCCGTAGAGTTGAGTCAAATGTAATCGTAGGCTTCCGCGGCCAGAGTCAACTGATTCTTGGCTATCCGGGTGGCGCCGCGTCATGTTTCTTAAAACCGACGTTTCGACCCTCATTCTGGGGTCTTCTTCCAGGGCAGAACTGCGTCTTCGGTCGGTGAGCGGTCGCGATTTATAGCGGAGGTCCGCGTCCGTCTAGATGGTTCGATTTGGCCGGGCAGTTCTGCCCTGGAAGAAGACCCCAGAATGAGGGTCGAAACGTCGGTTTTAAGAAACATGACGCGGCGCCACCCGGATAGCCAAGAATCAGTTGACTCTGGCCGCGGAAGCCTACGATTACATGTATTTTGTATCTTGTATCTGTATTTCAAATACTTGTATCTCAAATAAGTCACATCTCTAAGCATACCAAATATTTTACTTCTACCTTAGTTCGACGCTCTTTGTCCTTTTAAAATTAAATATCAAAATCAGTTTGTAGAATCAAAAATATTTTACATATACCGGTATATAGTGAGATCATGTACCTCACATACGACCTCCATATTTGATAATCAAAGAACTTAACATTCCATTAAATTCAACCAATACCGAACTTAAACATTTTATAACTTTCACAGACATAAGCACCAATTAAATTTACTTAGTGAGCCTTACGTACTAATACTGATTTCTAACTCTGTCCATCTAACCAATAAGCGGAAAGGGAAAAATGTGAAACTGGCATTACATTTTTTTCCTTTTATCTTACAATGAACAAAAAATGAAACAACAATTGATAGTTTCTTTTTACTCTCCGATCATCAGGGTCGAAAACTCGATCGATTTTGTGTGCATCGCCGGTATGGTCATCCTACCCATCCTTAGACTTGAGCTGTATTACGTTTCTGCATTCATGTTCCAAATATAGTCTTCGTTTCCTTCTTCTTTTCCAATTTATCACTTTTGCAACTCATTTGTCTACTTCCTTCCTTCTACCATATTCCTTCACTTCGTCCTTCATCCAATCATCACTGTTCTCCTTCCATATTTCTTTTTTCTATTTCTCTCCTTTATCCTTTGCTTCCATTATTTAATCATTTTCAATTCTTCCTTCGTTATATTCTCCTTTTCACATATCTTTTCATTTTTAACCTAATTTTTTTCTTGATTTCGTCTTCATTCTTCGTTTCTTCTTTCTTTTCTTCGTTTCCTGTATGTGGTACCATAACGTCAATCACTAGCATGGTTTGACATCCTTCACATCCTTTCAAGTCCTTCTTCCAATACTTCCTTTACTATATTAATCATTTCCAGCTCCTTTTAATGCACTACATTTTCCTTCACCATTACTTCCTATACTACCTCAGGTTCGTTCATTACAGCACTACAGTCTTCTTTGGTAACAACATCCTCTTCTTTTACGAAAATGTCTGATTCCTAATTGCCTTTATTTGCTTTGATACTAAAATCTATTTCTTTTACACCAGTACCTGATTCCTTACTGTTATTCTCTTCTTTTATACTAACATCCTCTTCTTTTACACCAGTATTTGATTTCTTACTGTCATTCTTATCTTTGGTACTAAGATTCTCTTCTTTTTCTTCTGTATTCCATTCAACTGCTCCTCGTACTTCTGTTATTGTCCTTTCCCTCCATTATAATTCTTGATCTTTAATTTCTTCTCCTTTTACTCACTCATCTCGAAGCATTTAGACCACCGCAAAGGCGTGTCGTCGTTTACTGGAGCTAGCAGGTATATGTATCGTTTAATCAAATTGCGTTATTTAATCTCTCTTTCTCAATATTTCTTTTGTCGTCACCATTATTTTCATCTTGCTTGAGCACGTACTTCGATTCCAGTCTGCTTCCTTCCCACTTCCTTCCGGCTTCAATATGGTTTTCTGGTCATAACTTCTTGCACTACGAGACTGATAGGATCATACAGATATAGCCTATAAGTTTTCCGCTATCTGTTTTCTGGTCTCCCCTGGTACAGAGTGTTTCTCAGCGCTAATACAGTTTACCATTAATGAAACAATCATACACTGAAGAGCCAAAGAAACTGGTACACCTGCCTAATATCGCGTAGGGCGTCCGCGAGCACGCAGAAGTGCCACAACACGACGTGTCATGGACTCGACTAATGTCTGAAGTAGTGCTGGAGGGAACTGATACCATGCATCCTGCAGGGCTGTCCATAAATCCGTAAGAGTACGGGGAGGGGGGGGGGTGGAGATCTCTTCTGAACGGCATGTTGCAAGGCATCCCAGATATGCTCAATAATGTTCATGTCTGGGGAGTTTGGTGGCCAGCAAAGCTGTTTAAACTCAGAAGAGTGTTCCTGGAGCCACTCTGTAGCAATTCTGGACGTGTTGCATGTCGCATTGTCCTGCTGGAATTGCCCAAGTCCGCCTGAACGCACAATGGGCATCAGTGGATGCAGTTGAACAGCCAGGATGCGAACGTACGTGTCACCTGTCAGAGTAGTATCTAGACTTATCAGGGGTTCCATTTCACTCCAACTGCACACGCCCCACACTTTTACAAAGCCTCCACCAACATGAACAGTCACCTGCTGACATGCAGGTTCCATGAATTTATGAGGTTGTCTCCATACCCGAACACGTCCATCCGGTCGATACAATTGGAAACAAGACTCGTCAGACCAGGCAATATGTTTCCAATCATCAACAGCCAATGTCGGTGTTGACGGGCCCAGGCGAGGCGTAAAGTTTTGTGTCGTGCACTCAGCAAGGGTACACGAATGGACCTTCGGCTTCGAAAGCCCATATCGATGATGTTCCGTTGAATGGTTTGCACGCTGATACTTGTTGATCGCCCAGCATTGAAATCCGCAGCTATTTGAGGAAGGAATGCACTTCTGTCACGTTGAACGATTCTCTTCAGTCCTCGTTGCTCCCGTTCTTTCAAGATCTTTTTTCCTACCGCAGCGATGTCGGAGATTTTATGTTTCACCGGATTCCCGATATTCACGGTGCACTCGTGAAATGGTCGTACGGGATAAACCCCACCTCACCGCTACCTCGGAGAAGGTGTGTCCCATCTCTCGTGCGCCGACTATAACACCACGTTCAAAGTCACTTAAATCATGATAACCTGCCATTGTAGCAGCAGTAACCGATATAATACCTGCGTCATATTTAAGCGATGCCGATCGCAGCGCCATACTCTGAGTGGTTACGTATCTCAGTCTTTGCCTACGCATACCTATACCAGTTTCTTTGGCACTTCAGTGTATATTCTACTTTAAAACCCAATATTATTATAAGCAAATCAAATGGTTTATTCAAGTTTTTCAGTTCGACAACTCTTATCGACTTCTTATCTTTTGTTTGATCTCAATACATATGTCTTAGTTAAAACATGAACGACAAACTTGTACATATATAAAAATAGATGTGTTTTCCCTATACTTCACTTTTTACCCACCAAGACGTAGCACAGATCACTGATGTTTGTGTGAGGAAGTAGCATAGAGTTCCCTATCGTTCACAACGTTGGCCGAATGCCTATAGCTGTGGGAATGTGGAAGATATGATGATTAAAGTTCGTCAATGCAGGGCGTTTTCATATTTCGACCAAAAATTTGTGTCTCCTTATACATCTCTTTCCTGCCACAAATACATAAGATAGACCATTGATATTTGTGTGTGGTAGTAGCTGCGAATCTCCCATCGTACACTCTGGTGGTTAGATGTCGGTAGCTGTGGGGGTATGGGAGATATGGTGGTTGAAAATGGTCAACCTGCGCCACTTTCATATTTCTGTCAAAAACGCATGTGTCTTTGTGTATCACTTTTCAGCGAAAACTATCTATTGCAGATCACTGGCGTTTGTGTGTGGAAGTAACACAGAGTCACCTTTTGATCACAACGTTGGCCGAAATCCAGTAAGTGTCGAAGTGTGGGAGATATTGTGGTTGAAAGTGGCCGGTCAAGGATATTTTTGTATTTCGACCAAAGACTTGTGTCTCCGCATATGTCACTTTTCTGCCACAACCACATAATATAGACCATTGGTGTTTGTGTGTGGTAGTAGAATCGTGTCTCCTGTCATGCACTTTGGATTTCAGATGTTGGTAGCCATGGGGGTGTGGGAGATATGGGGGTTTAAAGTGGTCGCCCTGCGGCAATTTCATATTCCTGCCAAAGACGCATGTGTCCTGGTGTTTCACTTTTCAGAGAAAACTATCAACCGCAGATCACTCACGTTAGTGTGTGGTAGTAACACAGAGACACCTTTAGATTGCAACGTTGGCCGAATATCAGTAACTGTGGGAGAAATGGTGGTTGAAAGTGGCCGATCAAGGATATTTTCGTATTTCAACCAAAGACATGTGTGTCTGTAAATTTTACTTTGCTTCCTGAACTACATAGCGCAGATGACTGTCGTTTGAGTGTGGTAATAAATCTAGTCTGCCATCGTGGACTATGGTTGTTAGATGTCGGTAGCTGTAAATCCAAATTCTTTACAAACATGAACGAAGTCGTGGGTACCAGCTAGTATATATATAAAAATAGACGTGTGTTTACCTATATTTCACTTTTCAGCCACCACTACCTAGCACAGATCACTGGTGTTTGTGTGTGGAAGTAGCTTGGAGTTTCCTGTCGTCCACAACGTTGCCCGAATGTTGATAGCTATAGGGAAGTGGGAGATATGATGGTTAAAATTGGTCGATACAGGGCATTTTCTTATTTCGACTAAAGACATGTGTCTCCGTATATGTCACTATGCTGCCACAACTATATAGCATAGAGAATTGGTGTTTGTGTGTGGTAGTGGTATCGTGGGGTGTAGGAGATATGGTGGTTGAAAGGCGCTTTCATATTTCTACCTAAAACATATGTTTCATGCAGTGCTCGAAATTAACCGGGCATTAGGCGTAATTACGACTGAATTTTTTCATATTACGCCCGCAATCTCCGCCAAAGGCGTAGAAAATACGCCTAAGCATCAAAGTTTTTTAAAATTTACGTTTCAGTACTTCGTTTTCATTTGCATGTGCAAGGTTAATTCTAACAATTAATTTCAATTACAATTCTTGACGCATTGTTGATCTATTTCAGACATTCAAATAATATGTTTATGAAGTTCAGAAGATGGGGCATCACTGTAGGGGAAGTACCGCGAAGGAAAAGACAATTCTAGTTCATGCGTTTTTTGTTTAACAAAGGAAGTGAAGATGCATCGTAAAATTACTGACCTTAACTTCATACCGGTTTTAAAGACAAGTAGTGGTGATAGAAAGTATTACAAGCACCGGCAAACGGGGAATGTTACCAAATGAAGAAACATCAGTTCTTCAGCTGCTACCAATAGGCCTGCTCAAACTTCACGCAATCCAGGAGGTCAAGAACCCACTAAACGATAAAAAAACACTTATTAACTCACCAGCTACTGTGCATACTGAAGATCATTGTGTAAAATTCAAAAGCTACTGTAATAAATACAAAAACACGAATTATATCAACCTATTTCACAATTTTGGTATATAATATATTGGCACGTTTAGGCCTACAATTTTAAATTGTGTTGGAGTAGGTTGTAATCTATAAAATTTGTAATTTCATAATTATGATATAATTACGTCTGACATTTTTATTTTACGCCTGAGTCTGAAATTTAGGAGTAACAAATACGCCTGGATTTATAAGCGAATTTCTAGCACTGGTGTCATGGTGTATAACTTTTAAGCCAAAACTATATAGCGCAGGTCACTGGTGTTTGTGTGTGGTTGTAGCACAGAGTCATCCGTCAATCACAAGGTTGGCCGAATTTCGGTAACTGTGGGAGTGTGTGAGATATGGTGGTTGAAAGTGGCCGATCAAGGATATTTTCGTATTTCGACCAAAGACATGTGCCTCCATATATACGAGTATGTCACTCTGTTGCCACAACTACATAGCATTGACCATTTGTGTTTGTGTGTGGTAGTGGTATCGTGTCTCCTATCGTGTACTATGGTGGTTAGATGTACATACCTATGGGGGTGATGCAGAAATGGTTGTTGAAAGTGGTCTACCTGCGGCACTTTCATATTTCTACCAAAAACGTATATGTCATGGTGTATCACTTTTCAGCCAAAACATCTAACGCATATCACTGGTGTTTGTGTGTGGTAGTAGCACAAAGTCACCCGCCGATCACAACGTGGTCCTTATTTTGGTAACTTGGGGAGTGTAGTCGATCAAGGAAATTTTCGTATTTCGACCAAAGACATGTGTGTCCGTATATTTCACTTCGCTGCCTGAACTACATAGCGCATATGACTGACGTTTGTGTGTGGTAATAGGACAGAGTCTCCCATCGTGCACTATGGTGGTTAGATGTCGGCAGTTGTCAATCCAATTTCCTTACAAACACGAACGAAGTCGTGGGTACCAGCTAGTTTAGTAATACAATTGCACTTCTTCAAACCCTTAGCTTGTATTTTCAGATTCTACACACGCTTCTCCCGTCTAACAAAATCAATTTTCAATCCTTCTTCCAATATTCGAATCTCTTCATTTCTCTTTCTCTAACTATCTGATGAAAAAACAAACAAAACATTCTCCTTCCACCTTGATTCGATGCTCTTTGCCACTCTAAACCTAAATAGCTTAACCAGTTCATACAGTCACAAACATTTGGCATTTACAGAAATTTGACTTTAATCTTATATCTCTAAACGAGCAATTCTTGTATATATATATATATATTTCGGATCTCGGAAACGGCTATGACGATTTGGATGAAATTTGATATTTAGATAATGTTTTGACTTTTAAGATTACCTAAATAGTTGTCTTCCGTACAAAAAAGCGAGTTTGCAAAATACAAACAATTTTTTCACTTGATATCTCGAAAACGGCACTAGCGCCATCTCGTAGACAATTCAGGTACCAGAAAGCATACAAATAGATTCTCTCTGATTTCAAAGAATATTTAAACGAACAGTTCTTGTATACTGGCTGAGGCGTGGAAATAGTAACATTGCAAGTTTAATTGTAAAACATTTAAAAAGGAAGATAATTAAAAATTTATGATTGGTTTTGTCAGAGGTGATAAACTTCTTTGAAAATAATATTACCGGTACCAGTTATAAACTAATCACCGTTTACTTTTTGACCGTAAAAAGTGGTTGTTAGTTTGTCATTAAATACTACCACGCGAGGTATGAGCATAGTTTTAGCGGAGTGAATTGATTTAGCACTGATGATGTTCTATCATTACCGTGACGTCACAATCTGATGATGAATTCTTATAGAACGCGACGAAACATATCGAAAATAAAGAATAAATGTTCTTGATATCTCGCTTGGTTTACGAGATATAGCATGTCAAAAATCAGTTATAGGTATAGTTCCTTGTGCTTTTGGCGACGTTTCTTCTGGTCCATGCTGTATTTCAACCTAACAACAACCATTTGGAACAAAATAAAACATTAAAGTACATTTCCACCGTATCGACATAGTGATTTTGGTGGATTTTTTTCTGGTCCAGGTCGGATCTAATCCTAATCTCTTCACTTGAGGTATCAGAAAAATAAATTCTTTATTTTCGATTTTTCTCGACGAGTTTCATACGAATTCATCATCAAACTTGGCTGTGACGAAATTAATCTTCTGGTCCAGGTCGCATTTCAACCAACCACGTCAATTTTGCGATATGATATCTCGAGAACTAAGCGAGATATATAAATTTAAAAATATTTTGTACTTTAAATTTTTCTCGTCGAGGTACATAAGAATCCATCATCAAGGGTTTTCGTAGAATGCCCTGAATTAACATAAATCTCGCACCGTTAATCAATCCCTGACTGGCATTAAGATTTCTGTTTAACATAATAATAGCATTTTTCTTTGAAAGCAATTTATGAGGCGGTCTCGCAAATGGATCTAACGATTTGGATGAAATTTCATATGTAGATAACGTTTTGCTATTCAAGTTTTTAACACGTTTTCAAAAGTTGCAATTTTTGTATTTGGTTTCTCGAAAACGGCTCTAACCTCATTACGTAGAAGGTTCAGGTACCAGTAAGCCTAATGATGTTAGTGAAGTTTCTCTTTGGTTAACTGTGCACCTCAAAACGCCTAGGAAGTCTTCAAGCCTTTTACTTTAATCAAACTTTACTCGAAATCTTGGATATTAAATAGAAATCGAAAGATGCCGAGCGAAGATCGGTCACCCAGGTACTATTAATTTATATCAATATTGAGATCAGGTACTTGCAATGGTTTTCCCCTTATTTAACACCATTCGATGGCTCAAATATCGTATTTAGTGATGCGGTACAAATTGGCCTTCATTATCAATTTCATAAGAAATATACTGCATATACCCCGCCACCTGAGAGTCACACGAATATCCATCTGTAGAGCCATGTAGGAGATTTCAAACCAGTTTCTTTCCTTGCACAGATTGCTGATGTGGTTGCATATCAATAACTTTATCAATTTACCTACCACTGATGTCAAACTAATCGGACTGTAATTTTAATCCTGATTTGTCGCTCCCCCTTTATGGACCAATACCGCTAATGGTAGTTTTTTCAGTTCTCTGGTAGGTAACAAGTCTCGAACTAAGTCTGAATAAGATTTGAAGGTAATCAGTAGCGTACACCGCTATCTGTACCTCAGCTGCTTTATGCTTTTTAGTTTTCTATTACCTTCAAAATTTCGTCAGGATCCAGTTAAAATTTTGCTGACTGCTGATTTTCACATATATTGAGAAGTTCTTCTGCTGATTTAATTCCACCCGCAGCAGGGTGATAGTCCATTATGGTCTTATTAAACCAGTTACTTAAAATTTCAGCCTTTCTAAAATTTTCTCTAACGTCTCCGTCCTTGTCTATAATTGTGTAAAAATCTTTCTGAATATCTTGCCTCCCATGATTTTACTAACAAAGCAATAGAGATTTCTTAATTCATCATACAGTGAACGCCCTGTGACCATAAACACATCTTTGGATTACTTCTTTAAGACTGCTAATATCTTGTTTATTTGTTTCAACCGTTCCACAGTGGGATGAAATCTCAAAAACCTGGCGAAAAGTCGAAAAAAAAGTTTTTTTTTCGAGAATTTTAAGTACACAGTTGGGTTGACTGACTCCCAAAGTGTCTAACTTCATGGTTGGGATAGGTCCGAGGCTTGACGCAGACGCTGTACATCATTTGAAACGTGACCATTGAGCGAACCCACTATTGCGAGATACAGAGGAAGTAAATCAACCGTTACTTTGAACTAGTGAAATAGTTTTCAGTTTCGAGCAATTTTCATCATTCAAAATGGACGGAGATCGTGATGGTCAGTACAATGTTTACATGTATTACAAATACATAAAAAAGCGTTAAAGTTATTTATTTAATAAATAATTTTTAAACAAATTTAAACAGCTAATTTGTATTTTTCTTTTTCAAAATTGAAAACAGCTATAAGTTCCACGGAGTTCCACAACGAACCTAATTTTAAGTTCATTCTCTACTATTTATCTATTGAAATCTCAACAAAAAAATGCTATAAACTGCTATTCCTCAATTCGTGCAGTTTAAGTTATCTTGCAGTTTACCTGTATTTGTTTTTTAAATTGTAAGTTATTGTCATAGTTATTAAAAATATTTAAAGTATAATCAATTTTGTTTTTTGGTAGTATTATAAAACTATCATCTACATATCTTAAAAACACATCATTTCAAAATCTAGCAGTTTAAAACATTGTTCTTCAAAATCTCTAACAGCTAAGTCCACTAGAATTGGAGATGATGGTATACCCATAGGTATGCCAAATGTTTGGTTATAACTTAGTCAGTTATTGGCGAAATTAACTTCATTAATATGATATACTGAAGAACACCAGACGAAATTAACTTCCTCTTTTTAAATAATCTTTATTAATACATGTATGGATGGGGCTAGTTTTAAATAGATTTTATGGGATATAAAAGGCTAATACAAGTTATATTTTATTGCTCCAGAATCTGCTGGTCAAACAACGGATAGCGACGACAAAGTAGAAATGTGTAGTACACCACATTTTTATCCACCATGATTTATAATAATGGAAACACTTTTCAATTATATTATTATTTTTACTCTGCCATTTTGAATCCGCAATTTGTTCTTTTTGCATTGCTAACAATGGCATCGGTATCAGCGAGCTCATTAAACACGGCATAAAAATTTGTATGACAATAGAAACTTTAGACCACTTTAAATTTTTAATTCGTCATTTTGGATCCTAAAATTTTTTTTAAATTTTTTATTACATTTTATTATTTTTTTGCAATTTTGACATTGGAATCGTAATCAGCGTGCTCAAAACCGATTTTGTACAAAGTTTCATTAAACTTGGATTTTTTTTTTTTTTTTTATTTTTTTTTTTTGCTGTCGTCACTCTTTTGACTGGTTTGATGCAATCCTCCATCCTTTCCTATCCTGAGCTAACCTCTTCATTTCTACATACCCCTTACAGTCCACGTCCTCAATTATCTGTTTCATATATTCTAATCTCTGTCTACCTCTACAGTTCTTACCTTCGACTGTTCCCTCCACTAACAAATTAACCAATCCAGCAGGTCTCAAAATATTTCCGTAAGCTTCTTCCACAAACTTCTTTTCTCACCCATCATTTCCAAAACTCGTTCATTTCTTACTTTGTCTGTCCACTTAATTTTCAGCATTCTTCTGTAGCACCACATTTCAAATGCTTCAATTTTCTTTATTTCCGGTATTCCTAAAGTCCATGTTTCGCTACCATAAAGTGCTATGCTCCACACAAAGAGGTTTAAAAAGTTCTTTCTAATTCCTAGATCAATATTTGAAACTAAAAGTTTTCTCTTTTTCATGAAGGCTCTTTTTGCTAGTGCTATTCTGCCTTTAACATCATTCCTGCTTCGTCCATCAGTTGTAATTTTACTTCCCAAGTAACAGCATTTACTTACTTCTCCTATTACCTCCGATCCTATTTTTATATTTCATCTACTAATATTGGTATCATTTCTGCTACATTTCATCACTTTCGTCTTGCTTTGATTTATATTCAGTCTAAAATCTTCCTTCATTATTTTGTTCATGCCATTCAGTAACTTCTCAATATCCTCAGCCCTCTCTGCTAACAAGACAATGTCATCAGCATACTGATTTTTTCTCCCTGAAAACTTATGCCACATGTAAATTTTTCTTTTACTTTCTTCATTGCTTCTTCTACATACAAGTTGAATATTAACGGGGATAGACTACAACCTTGTCTCACACCCTTTTTAACTGATGCATGTCTCTCGTGATTCTCTACTTTTATTATAGCCACCTGATTCTGATATAGTTTAAGGAGTATTCTTCTATCTCGATAATTTAGACCTGACTTCTTTAAAATTTTGAATATCTTGTCCCACCTAACATTATCAAAAGCTTTTCTAAATCAACAAATTCCATAAAAGTAACTATGTTTTTCTTGATCCGCCCTTCAAGTATTAATCTTAAAGACAGAATTGCTTCCCTTGTACAGCGATTTTTCCTAAACCCAAACTGATCTTCACCTACTATCTCTTCTACTACCCTTTCCATCCTTCTGTATATTATTCTGGTCAGTAATTTTGAAGCATGTGATGTCAGACTAATGGTGCGATAATTCTCACATTTATCAATTTGTGCTTTCTTTGGAAGTGTGAAGATTTTATTTTTATTAAAATCAGTTGGAATTTCTCCTGTTTCATAACTTTTTGATATCAGCTTGAATAATCTTTCGATTCCTTCCTCTCCTAGGGATTTAAGAAGTTCTGCAGGAATCCCATCAATTCCAACTGCCTTATTTACTTTCAAGCTTTATTTAATTCTGTCCTCAAAACAGGATCTCCTAAGTCATCAATGTCGACGTCACCTTCCTTTTCCATTACACTATTCTTCAAGTTGTCCCCCAACATACAATTTCTCAATGTATTCTTTCCATCGGTTAGTTCTATCTTCTGAGCTTAAAAGAGGTTTCCCATCGGCAGCTTTAATGTTCATACCTCTTTTCTTCATTTCTCCAAAATTCTGTTTGATCTTCCTGTAGGCAACATCTACTTTACCTACGACCATTTCCTTATCTACTTCTTCACACTTTGCTTGTAGCCATTTTTCTGTTGCAATTTTGCATTTCCTATTTATTTGATTTCTAAGTTGCCTGTACTGCTCTCTTCCTGCTTCATCCTGAGCATTTTTGTACCTTCTCCTCTGATCCATCAGCTCCAAAATTTCTTCTGTGATCCAAGGTTTTCGGGCAGCTTGTTCCCTAAAGCCTAATGTTTTTTTACCAGCTTTCATTATTTCGGTCTTTAATGCATTCATTCGTCCTTGGTTGAGCTCCTGTCAGACCCAAGTCTACCATTTCTGCAAATTTTTCTCTCCTGCTAGATTGTTTCAATTTATTCACTTCCAGTATGTTCTGCTTATACTGCTTCCTTATTCGCTTAAAATTCAGCCTGCACTCAATTATTATCAAATTATGGTCAGAATCTATGTCTGCTCCTGCGTATGCTTTACAGTCTAGAACTTGATTCCTGAATTTCTGTTTAACCATGATATAATCTAGCTGGTATCTGCTGTATCCCCAAGACGTTTTCAGGTGTATATTCGTCCTGCATGGTAACGATACCATAATTTGACCACCTTTTTTTTTTTGAGATTTTGCCCCACTGTGCGTTCCCTACAGTCTCGATGTCTCCTTACTCTGTTGCATTCTCTTCTCACCACCGAGCGTGGTGGTGTAACGGCTAGCGTTCTGGCCTACGCATTCGGGAGGACGGCGGTTCGAATCCCCGTCCGGGCTTCCAGATTTGGGTTTTCCATGGTTTCCCCAAATCACTCCAGGTGAATGCCGGGATGCTTCCTTCAAAAGGCCATGGTCCAATTCCTTCCCATTCCTTGCCTCCCATCCTTTCCCGTCTCTAAAGACCTAGTTGTTATAGGAGACGTTAAGCAGTTAAAATAAAAAATTAAAAAAATAAAAAAAAACTCTTCTCACCAACCTCATAAGCATCCCCACCTACCTTTCGGTTTCGTACATTTCTTTATTTTCTGTTTCAGAAAAAAAATATTTCTCCTTTCTTATTTTGTCCTTGATTGGTTCATTCAAATATTGAAGCTTCTCCTGAAATATCTCTTCTGTTTTTAAATATATCCAATTTTATAACAGTAGCTATAACGACCTTCAATTTTCGCCACTATTTTACTGAACCTTCCGATAGCCATAAAAAATCCATCGCGACCACAGCTTTCTTCAATTACTTGAGACCTTACGAGATTATCATCTGGCTTTATTAGAAATATATCCAAGATGTTTGGTCTCCTTGTGCTCTTCTCTACCAATTGTATAAAGCCAAAAAATGTTTCCATAAGGAAAGCTACTAATTGTATAAAAATCAGTTTATTGACTTCTCTGTGATATCTGCTGCCGCAATCTAAGGACTGTCTCATACGCGGGACCACTTTCAGAATCAAATTCTTTCTTACTTTATGATTTTACCGAATTGGAGACCATAATCTTTAAAAAAGGTATGTCATTTTTCGATTTCGGTTAGGTATCGAAGGAGATAAATGTCTCGTTAGTAAAAAACAAAAAATAAAAAAAAATTACATTGCAGAAGTATTATTGATTTAAGGGTCGAATTCGAAAAAAAATTCTTTTATAAAATATGGTACTATTAATATTAATACTTTTGCTCTTTAAGGGTCGAGTTTTGGAAAATCTCCTTTCTTAAAATATGATGTAACGGAACCGAAGATCTTATGAAGACCTCAGTCTTTAAAATGATACCTAGTATATCAATTTTTTAGTTATCAAGGGAAATAAATAACTCGAGACACAGAAATCCCCTTTTAGAAATACCGATATTTTTGCCCTTCAATGGTTAAATTCAGAAAAAAGTCAATTCTTAAAACATGATGTCACCACAGCGGAGAACTTAGTCTTTAGAATGAATTGTTCATTTATCTATTTAGGTTATAAATTAATAGAGATAAATGTCTCGTGACACAAAAATGCATTGAAGAATCATTAGTACTTTCCCCCCAAGGGTTGAATTCCAAAAAAAAAAAAAAAAAAAAAAAAAAAATCAACCTTAATATATGATGTCACCAAACCGGAGACATTACTCTTCAAAATCCTACTACATTTATCGATTTTGGTTGGCTATGCAGGGAGATAAATGGCTCGAGACACAAAAACCGTATTTTAGAAACTATTGATATTTTTTCCCTTTAAGGGCGCAATACAGAAAAAAATCCTTTCTTAAAATATGATTTGACCACAGCGGAAACATTAATCTTTAGAATGATACATCATTTATCTATTTCGGTTAGATATTAATGGAGATAAAGTGCTCGTGACACAAAAATGTGTTGTAGAACAATTGATACTTTTTCGCTCTAAGGGTTGAATTCCCACAAAGCAATTCTTAATATATGATCTCACCCGACCTGAGACATTACTCTTCATAATTCTACTTCATTTTTCGTTTTCGGTTAGTTATCCAGGGATATAAATGGCTCGAGACACAAAAAAATATTGATATTTTTGCCCTTTAAGGGTCGAATTACGAAAAGCTCCTTTCTTAAAATATAATGTGACCACAGCGGAGACCTTAATCTTTAATATGATACCTCATTTATCTATATTGGTTAGATGTCAAGGGAGATAAATGGCTCGTGACACAAAAAGGAGTTGCAGAAATATTAATACTATTGCCCATTAAGGGTGGAATTCCGAAAAATGCCTTTTTTTAAAATACTATTAGACCAAAGCGGACATCTTAATTTCTAAGATAATATCTCATTTGTCGATTTCGGTTAGATATCAAGAGAGATAAATAACTTGTGAGAAAAAAAATACATTACGGAAATTATGGCAATTTTGCCCTTTAAGGTTTGAATTACGAAAAATTCCTTTTTAAAAATATAATGTGACCACGGCGGAGATCTTAATCTATAAAATGATGCCTCATTTATCTATATCGGTTAGATAAATGACTGGTGACAAAAAAAAACGCATTGCAGAAATATAGATACTTTTGCTCTATAAGGGTCGAATTCTAAAAAATTCCTGTCTTAATATATAATTTCACCAAAGAGGAGATCTTAATCTATAAAATGATACTTCATTAAACGATTTCAGATAGGTATCGAGGAAGATAAACGACTTGTAACACAAAAAAAAGAATTTTAGAAATATTGGCATTTTTTACCTTTAAGGGTCGAATTCTGTAAAATTTCTTTCTTAAAATATGATGTGATCAAAGTGGAGACCATAAGCTTTAAAATAACTCCTCATTCATTGATTTTGGTTAAGTATGAAAGGAGGTAATAGCTTGTGACAAAAAAAAAAAAAAAATACTTTATAGAAATAAAATATATGATTAATAGATAGATTTTTTTTAAATTGATCATGACTCAGTATACTTCCATAATACAAACAAAAACAATATTAAAGGCAAAAGAACATTACAAAAAAATCCGCTTTTTGTATGATATAGTCACAGCACATGTATACTCAGGTACAGGTATACTTACAACCTAACTTATATACAAACTACATTACAAAAATTACATTTGTGCTTCAACAATAGGGGCTTAAAACTAACACTACAAGAAATGGAGGTTGTTCAGAAATCATTTTTAAACAATATCATAAAAGGTAAATACCTTAAATTGCTATATACTTTTATATACATACATATCTATTTACATATACATACACACTATATCTAATGTGTTAAAACAACGTCTGTAGCTAATGAAATATTTATCAGTCAATGGCTAAGATAGCACGTAGAGCATCCTTTTGCATCCAGCAGGAATGAAAGTCCTTGATTTTATTCTTCTGTTTGGCACGAATCATTTCCAGTTTCGTGCACCACGTCACACGTTGGATGAAGACATCGGTATAGTTCGTATTGTCCTGTTTATTTAGTAGGCAACAGTTATAAGTTCTGTAAATGGTTGAAATGGCAAGAATTATTATGTATACACTTAAAGTTGTTGCAGCGTCCCGTTTGGTAGAACATAGCACGCTTAAAATGTTTTCAGGTATCGTCAGTTCTAACAGTTTACTGCACAGCTGTTGCACTAAGGTCCATAAGCCGGTGGTTTTCAGGCATTTTAGAAACATATGTGCAGTATCACCTACATCAGTACACCACGGGCATTTGTCCTGCTCGCTCATGTTCCATTGATGTATTTTAAACGGTGTCATAACACTGTCGTGTAGAAAACGCCAACAGATATCAGAGTCTAGACTGTTATTTGGAGAACTGTAGATGGCAGATCAGTTGATTTCACCATCCACAAAATCACTGTGTCTGCATGTTGATGTTGCAGGACTTAGAAAATTTAACTGTATTGGATAGATGCTGTATTTGGCAGTAGGAAACTGAATTTTTTTTCCTTGCAACACCACCGTAAAACTTGATTTCATTATTTGCTTTGATGTTGTAATTGGAAAGAAATCGTCTCCAAAGTAACGCTTTACGGAAAGATAATTGGAACATAGTCTTCTGCGCGTGGGAACACTTAGATCGGCATTAATAAACAAGTCTGTGATTTGTTTCCATGAGCCGTCGTCGTCCGTCAGAAGTTGTCCCACAGTTTTTACATTGAGCAAACGCCAATCATCAATAAATAAATTACTGGGAAGATATGTAGTATTCCATAGCGGCAGGCATTTCAAATCTTCCGTTGTACTGAGTCTTCCTGATGGAAACGGTGACATGTCTTGCCATGCTCGAATTACTGATGCGTAAAATGGATCCAGTTGGACAGATTTTCTGACATCCATTGACATGCTCAGAAACACTGACGGTTGCAGGTTATCGTAATAGACTAAAAAATTAACCCTCTGTAGCATGTGTGCAATATCATCTATATCTCCTCCATTTTCAACAAGATGCATAAATGTATGAAGGAATTTATCGTGTAAGTTCTTATTCTTTCCTCCAGATGTACCATTCCAATTCCTCCTCGATTTGTGGGAGCAAAAACAATGTCCTGATTCAGCCAATGTTTGCCTGTCCAAATGAAGTTTAAAAGAATTTTGTTAATCGCGTTTACAAATCCATTTGGGGGTTGTAAAACTGAGCATGCGTACACCATTTTGGCTCCTATGAGTTGGTTAATTATTATTTTCCTACCTCTTAGTGAAGTTATATGGCGAAAGCGTTTCCAGCGTTCACAGCAGATTCTTATTTTGTTGATGAGTATGTCCCAATTTTTTGGCGAGTAGTTTGCCGTAATGGCAAAATGAACACCAAGATACTTTATTCCGTCTGTTTTCAATTCTAGGTTTAATGATCTGTCTCTCCTCAATTTCCATTTGCCTAGAAAGAGACCAGTTGATTTTTTGTAATTTAGACATGACCCAGATGCTGAAGCATATATATTGTATGTTTGTTGGAATTCACGAAACCCTTCATTTTCTGTAATGAACATAGCCACATCGTCAGCGTAAGCCGATACAACAAGTGGTCTCATTGACATTTCGACAGGAAAGCCCCATTTGCTTAAACGTCTTCTGCATAGATGTAATAATGGTTCTATAGAAATTGTAAACAAGACTCCTGATAATGGGTCTCCTTGTCGCACTCCTCTTGTTAACTCGAACGGAGCTAGAATATAGTTCCCCATTCGTACCAGACATTGTGCACCAAGGTACAATGTCTTTATGTGTTCAATGGTTTCCTGTGGAAAGCCAAAAATTCGTAGCGTGTAGAACAGATATTCATGTTCGACCCGGTCGAAGGCTCCTGTTTGGCTGCACTGACAACATCACGAAACAGATGTAGGTTCGTGAATATTGATCGACCTGGTACACAATAGGTTTGATCAGGGTTTATTATTTCTTTTAAACCAGATGATATTCTTCTCGATATTGTCTTGGATATAATTTTATAATCTACATTAAGTAGAGAGATAGGTCTCCAGTTCGTTATAAGAGATTAAATCTCCTTTCTTTGGTATCAAAGCTAGTACAGATTTTCGCATCGATCGTGGCAGTTGATGATATTTCAAAGAGAAGTCGACGACTTTTTTGAAAAACCCTGCTAGGACGGGCCAGAAAACTTTGTAGAACTCAACTGACAAGCCATCAAACCCTGGTGCCTTTCCATTTTTCATGCATTCAAGGTAGCAAATCCAGTCATGGAAGGTGACTTTTACTGACGTGAAATCTATCAATCCTTGAGCGAGGTTTTGAAGGATGTGTCCATATTTGTAGCCAGCCAGATTATTGTGATGTGTTCGCCATATGCCACAGAGTTCATTTCAAATAATAATCTGTTGTAAGTTATTAGCTAGTGCTTTGCGTTTCTCTGTAGTAGAACTCCTATCAATTTCATCCAGAGTAAGGTTCCAGTCACCTCCCATTACTATAGTTTCAGTACTGGCTATTGTAGTGAGATACTGTCGTACTTTCGAAAGTATATCATCGGCTAAAAGTGAATCATGAGATAAATACACATTAATTAGGTTAATTTTGCTTCCAAATATTTGAATTATAGCACTTTGTGCGTAACCTGGTACAATAATTTGGAAAGATTCGAAATGATCGATATCTGCAATGATCATTGTTCCACTGCTCATATTGACACGTGGATTGTTTGCACTTTACAACGATGACATGTATGATGACATTGGATTAATCTGCAAATTTGTCTCTTGTAAAAATACAACGTTATCTTTTTTTTTGTTCCGATGAATGAAACCAATAACTTATGTTTAAAGGGAGATAAGATACCTCTTGTATTTAGGGTAGCTAATTTAATCATAGGTAATTATGTTATTCTATTAGTCAATATTGAGTTCTCTCTCTAATGCTGCCGATATTCTTTGCAACCTACGTTTGAGATTTATATCTCTAACCTCTTGGTCAGTCTTTTTTCTAACATTGTTTGCGTACCGGTATAGTTTCTAGTGTAGCGTTTCACAATTGGTAATATTTTTTTGAAATGTCTACTTGACTTTAAGAAAGAGAGAAATTCTTCTTTGGTGATCGGATCATCTTCAGCTCCTGTACTACTAAAAGCAGACTCAGAGATGATAGATGCCGTATCGGATATAGTATCAAAGTTTTCTGTAGGAACAGTGAAATTCGTTTCCATAACTTCAATGTTTACTTGGGCTTCCGTGACTACAGTTTCGGAGCAACACTGTACATCGGCTTCAATGTTACAGTTTTCCGTTTCCTCGTGTTCGGTAATAGAAACGTTTCTTTTCCTGTTGCTAGTGTCTGTATTTTGATCATCATGTACTTCCTTATGTAGCGAGGAGGAAACTGATACTGATTCTCGCTGTTGTTCTGTTCGATCTTTCCTTCTGTAGAAATGGTGTGCTGTCATAGGAAGCACAGTTTTTTTTCATTGCAAGCTGTGGTTTCCACTGCTTCCTCTGTTGAGTCAGTAACCATTGGCACCTGGTTAGTAGATACTGCTGCAACTACATTCAATGGATCAGTAGGTTTCTCAGTGCTTTTTTGAAGAGGCGGGAAAGATTTGGTCTCTATAAAATCTGTGAAGAATGATTTATACAATTTTTTTGACGTGTCCTACGCCTTGACAGGCATTACAAATCACTTCGTCCATAGACAAATAAACAGTGTACTATGCACCATCGACAGATATAACAATTGACTTAGGAACTTGGACAAATCTTCAAAAATAAATTGAGCAGTTCTGCGGAAAGATTTGATGTGGCTACAACCGGGTATTTTAGATCCAGAAGGTATTTCTCTAAAACGACAAAGCAGTTTTCCATATTTGGCCATTTTGTTTTGTACGCTTACGTTGGATATGAATGGGAATGCGTTCGAGAACACAACTCGCGTGCTTGCCACTTTGAATCTACGAATCTGAGCGAAGTATATTTGTCGAATTGTTATACCGCCTTATTGCACTAATCGTTCGAAATCGGAGAAACATACACACATTTCCTCCAGCAATTCGTGAAACATGGGTTATATTTTGCCCGCCAACGAGCCCTTGTAGGTAATCATCGATTGTGGTATTTTCAATGTTGTCAATAACTACTGCTAATTCAGCAGCACTGCTGGCTGGCGTGTTGTCAGTTGGCTGCGACATGTTGGTAGTGGCTGCGCCGTCAGTTGTTTGTGCCCGCATAGCATTTGCATAGCTTGTTGTTGTTGACAAAGCGGCCATGTTTCCGCTAACCTCCATGGTTTAGCGAAAGGATAAAAGCCGAATACTCGGCTTTCACGAGTTGGTTCACTACACCTTTTGCGCCAGTACAAAGATTAGATGAATACTAAAAGACCGCGCACCAATTATTTCAGTTTCACATTGTTTGTCACTATAAAACTTTCACAGTTTACGAGCTCACAAAAACACGTTTACTCACTGCCAAAGATGATGTGATGTGATGTGATGTGATATGTGATATGTGATATGTGATATATGATATATGATATATGATTGATTGATTGATTGACATTATCAATTATGTTACCAACAACTAATAAACAGTTAATTACTTAAAAATCGGTTAGTATGATAATTTTTCACACCTATTTTTGATTGCATGCTATCCCATGTTAGTTACTATATATGAGTGAATTTTGTAAACAGTGTAACTACTTCATTTGTCAAAAGTTTCTATTGAAAGAAAAAACCACATATCATTTTAGTAAACAACTTCCGCTTCTATACACCATATATACTATTTTATCAGCCATTCTTAATTACCAAATTCCCGGAAGAAAATTCTTTCACAGAGTAAAATGGGTTCTAAAGCAGAAACCCTTTCAGTTTGGAGTTATAGTAGTTGGGTTTTCGTAGATAACATTTAATTTCTGTTGGTAAGACATTGAATAAGGAATCTCCAGTAAATGTTATCCCCTTGTGTACAATTGACAGAGTTTTGTAATCCTTGTCAATATTATATTTATTCCTAATATTATGGCTATTTATGCCAACATTAAGATTGAAGTATTAAGAATTTTCCACTATAAATGATAGTACAGAGTATACAACTAAACATAGTGTGCGGGCATTGTTAATACACCTAGGTTTTTAAATAGAATTCTGCACGGCTTCCGTGGGCTTGTTTCACAAATAGTTCTTGCAGCTTGTGAAGAGTTTCCCCAGAATGAGATGCCATAAGTGAGCAGGGAGTGAAAATATACAAACTTTGTGGTTTCTATATTAGCTATTCTAGATATTCAGTGAAAATGTTGCATAATTCAGTTTTCTAAGAAGTTGTTGAATATGTTTCTTCCAGTTCAATTTGTTAGCTATATATACACCCAGGAATTTTGTGAAACTGCTTTCATTCCTTCCGATATCACATTATAGCTATCCTTTGTTTTATTTTTTGTTACAAATTGTAATAACTGTCTGTTTTCTACATTAAGTATTAGATTCTTAGCACTAAACCACATTTTAATTTTCCTTATAGCATCATTTGCTGGGTTTTCAAGGGTTTTTACTGATGGGTCTTTCAACGATATGCTAATATCATCTGCAAAGAGCACCATGTATTCAATATCACCTAGCATATGTGGGAGATCATTTATATAGATTAAGTACAGCACAGGGCCAAGAATTGAACTCTGAGGCACACCACATTTAACTAAACCCCATTCTGAGTTTATAAAATTTCCTGTATTAGCTTTTTTCAATGATTTCCAAGTATGATTTAACCAACTCCATAGTGGTCTAGTATACCTAGGAGAATCTCATGATCAACAGAGTCAAAGGTCTTAGCAAGATTATAGAATATACCTAGGGAATTTAATTTTTTATGCATTGATTCCAGTATGTTGTCAACAAAAGCAAAACTTACTGAATCTGTTGAAACACCTTGCCTAAAATCAAACTGTGGTGTACTGAGTAGGTCATTCTTATGTAGATGTGCAATCACTCTTCTGTACATTGCTTTTTCAAAGATTTTTGAAAATGCTGATAGAAGTGATATGGGTCTGTAATTCTCAATCTTCGAGGTATCACCCTTTTTATAAAGCGGTTTGATTATTGACTTCTTGAGTGAGTCGGGGAAGTTACCTTCTCCAAAAGAACTATTACAAATACGACTAATAACTCTACTAGTACTGGTGTCACAATGTTTCACTACTTGGGTTGAAACCTCATATTAACCAAATGACTTTATATTTTTGAGGGATTTAATAAAAAAATAATTTCATTTTTACTGGTGGGAAATAGATAAATAGATGCTGTTTTTTGTGACAAGGATTTGAGTATCATTATAGCATCCATATTCCCAATATATTTTCCTTTTATTTTTTCAGCAACTGTTCGTCGGCAACCGTTAGGTGAAGTAGTACCTCCAGTGATAATTTTAATTCAAAGTGTGTAGTTAGTTGTAGCTTCATCTCTGCATATTTGTTTGTCAGTAGCAGCAGCAGCAGCAGCAGTCGTTCGTCGGCAACCGTTACGTGAAGTAGTACAGTTGGGGACATAATTCGCGATACCCCTCGCCTTTGGATTAACCTTCGTTCTAGACACGAATTCCGCATGGGGAAGCATAAGTGGTAGGTGGTACACTAAATTCATGAGAAAATAAACCTCTCATACCCAGTACTTAACCCAAGACTAGACGCTCAGATGCAAAGTAAGGGAGTTCTACAGTTAAAATAACTGCGAATATCGCCGTTTTAGTCATAATAATTATTAAAATAAACAAATCGATTGATTATAGAGGAATTATTAAACTCTTTTCGTAATTTTGATAGCCATTGTGCATTTTTTTTCCCCTCGAATAAATAGTTGACAATTCACTAGAAACGGAATTATATGAAGAATACCGAAAAGAATCATTAAATTAAACAGGTAAAACAAATAAGAGAGTTTGAATGGACATAGTTACACTTTCTAGCGCTATAGCGTTATAGAACTGAATGTGACAAATACACACAAACTTTGAGGATAAGTAGAAAGATTATTTGCGAAAGAACTCTAATGGTAAACTACTTCACGAAATATAAGTAAATTATTTCTAGAAAATTAAATGGTTCGGAATATTAACACATTAATTTTGTTTTCACCATACCATATTTAGAAAGTAAGCTTAACTTGATCGCAGTAGAACAGTTTTAGTAGTAATAATAATTATTCAGAACATTAAATAAATAAATAAATAAATCCGTCTGTAATGTGAATTAGCGGTTACACATTTTAAATCTGGAAGATGGAAGTAGAACTTTCATATTTCTCTTGGTTTCTAACTAACATTGATACCTCTATAAAATTTTCTGCCTTCCAAGTCCGATGGGTTACAGGTAGCACTGTTGCCTGGCATTCGGGAGGACGCGAATTCAAACCCCGTCGGACAACCAATTTCAGTATTCAGTGGTTTTCGTAAATCTCTCCAGCTGAACTCAAGAATAGTTCATACAAAAAGCCGTGGCTGAAATTCTTACCCGATCCTAGCTTCCAATACTATCAGGATTCATATCACATTGGCGATGAAGAAGAAAATAAGAACATGGTGCGAATATGATAACACTGTAATCTGATTATCGGGAAGTCTTGGGTTCGAATCCCCATCTGGCCATCCAGGTAAGCGTTTTAGATGGTTACCCCAATTACTCCAGGCGAATGCCGGGGTGATTACTTCAAAAGGCCATCGCCGAATTCCTCCCCATTACATGCCCCCAGTCCTTTCTTGCCTCTAATGACCTCGATGAGATGTAAAGCTAGAAGCAAACACTAATTTCTCAAATAGAAACAATTACAACTCTGTGGTGTGTTTTGGACCTTTTCCTTGTTGGATTTATCTTATTCAACGGCCAAACAAGGTAGCGAATGGACTAGAGTGCTATTTCCCCCTGGGGGGAACTCTAGTTCGGTTGTGTTTTAGGGCTGGTCGACTTCGAAATCATTGTAGAGGAAAAAGGACTGGGGTCATATTTCGGGAAGGAATTTAGCCATGGCTATTCATAGAATCATCCTGGCACTCACAGAGTGATTTCGGTTAATCATACAATATCGTAATACGGATGGATGCACGAAGATTTCAACCCCTGTTCTTCCGAATGGGATGGCTTGAACGTTACTGGGACTCTCGGTCACTGGTGCGATTCCTGTCAAGGGCATGGGTGTTAAAGTAGGTGTTGTTGTATGACCTGTGTCGTCTTTCAATTGTATTAGCAAAAAGCATTTGGTAATACATCAGTACACAGGATAATCACACAAAATGGCTTAGCTGGATGAATGGCTGTCGGGAGAAATGCCATTAAAAATTTAAAGACAATTTTATTGAACCAAAAGGTAATTGGTCGCCTTCAAAAATATCTCACAGGTCCACCTCATCTCACAAAAATTATTCTTTGTTTGGTGCCGACTAGTAACATGGCTGAATTCTAAAAAGGTATTAGGATAAAAAAAATTTGAAAGTAGGCGGACTGTAGTGAAGCTCTTTAGTACACAGGGAGAGGTAATTAATTTCAGTTGAGTGTATAGGATTTAATCTCTTTAACACTCTGCGTTCGTTTTTCCCCCCCTTAAGGCTTTACTCCTCGTCGATGGCTAAGAACATTAGAGGCGGGATGGGACTGGGGACAAGGAACGGGAAGGAATTCGGCAATGGCATTTTTAAAGGAAGCATCCCGGCGTTCGCTTGGAGTGATTTTGGGAAACCATGGAAAACCCAAATCTCGATGCCCGGACGGGGATTCGAACCCGCGTCCTCCCGAATGCGAGGACCGAACGCTAACCATTCACCCACCACGCTCGGTCTCTGCGTTCGTGCTGGCTCAAGGAAATTACTGTTCAGACGCAAGGAAGGAGGAAGTGACCAATCTGACAAACGTTTCGAGGAAATATTTATTTACCAGTGACTCTGAGGAAGTGAAGAACACTTTATTTTTTTTAATTGGCATTTGGGCTGCGCACCTATACAGCCATGTACAGATTACATGGATACTACAATATTATGGGACAGCCCATATATGTAATCATACAAGATCAGTTGCAGTGAGAGTATTATGCTCTAATTAAATCTAGACATTTTATAGGAAGTGGTTCGACATGTACAGAGCTAAGATATTACAGTTAGCTTTGACATCTGCGTAGGCTACTTTGCCGTATCCATGATGATACAAACTGGAGTTGTCTATAATATACATAACTTATAATTAACTCTAATTGGTACATAACATCAGTGAAGGAACATTACTGTCCTAGGGTGTAGTGTGATCACCCGGACAACACGTTTGATATTATAATCTTGCTTATGTCTCACAATAAATATTAACATTGTACATAGACCTATCTATATAATGTTACAGATACATAAATGTGTCCTATTAGATTGTAACATCAATTCTTTTTATATGTTGATATAAAATCTTGTAGATCGCGTAGTATTCAGTTGATAGGAGTGTGGCAGCGCATGTGGGTAACGGGATTCTTGCTTTCGTGAGGAATCGTAGAAGGAGGTCTGACTCTGTCTTCTTCCTACTGCAACCGAACAGGAGGTGATTTATATCCTCAGTTTCGCCACATATACAGTTGTGCGTGTCCACGACTTGAATACGGTGGAGATGTTGTTTGAAGCATCCGTGGTTGCGTTTGAGTCTGGCGATGCAGGTGCTAAACCTGCGACTGCATTTATATTTCTCGTACCACTGCTTGGTTGGAATCACCGGGTGTGTGAGGCCATAATGGTGACCTCTGGTCGTGATAGATTTCTTCCACTCCATATTCCACCTAGATAGTGCAATGGTTTTGATGAGACATACAGCGTCAGGATAGGGAATCTTATTGTTGACTATTATACCGCTACGTGCGGCTTGTTTTGCGTACCGGTCCGGCGTCTCGTTTCCACGGAGGTTACAGTGAGCTTTGACCCATTTTAATTCTACTGATTTGTTGTAGCGTTTTAATTCTTGGGCTACGTTCACGATGTCGTACACACGTTAATCATTGTGTCATTTACTGTGGTGGTATTTTAGTGACATCAGGGCCGATCTAGAGTCAGATAGGATTACAAAGGCTGTGCTTGGGGAGTAACCGAGTGCTTCAAGTATGCCCCTCAGTTCTGCAGTCATGATGTAACATTCCGCAGGAAGCTGGAATAGTTCCTTTACATCAAATTTTGGAGTGAAGAAAGCACATCATGCCGCGTCCGGGAGCTTAGATCCGTCTGTGTATATGTGTTCCGTTTGGGGACGATTGTACAGAAATTTGTACATATTTGTTCTTTGGCTTTCCGGCTGGGGCGTCACTTCCATATCTGTAAACACTTCCAATTTTGTGACGGTGCTCCAATACAAGGCCTCATAGGATGGCATTTTTGTGTTTTATCCAATGCTCGTACATATCTTGTAGGATTCTAAATATTCCGCCGCAACTGGAGGCGTTTTTTTCTTTACCCAGTAGTTGGCAGTGAGGCATTGCATTGCGAGATCATGAATTGCATTCATCAGACTACTACCAGCATATTGGCTGTATTTGAGGAGGAATTTCGAGCATAGGAAGCTCCTGCGGATGTTTAGCGGGGGTTAGAGTGCTTCGACTAAAAGCGCGTTCGTGGGCGTCGATTTCATTACGCCTACACATGCCCAGAGAGCCTTATATTGGGCTTTGTCCAGCTCTTTGAGTAGGGTTTCCGATGCTGACCCATAGCATATTCATGCATAGTCAAAGTGAGGGCGCACCAAGGATTTGTATATCCTTAATAATATTGCGGGGTGGCCACCCCACTTGATGCTGGCTATTGCTCGAATGTACCCCATTTGAGTTTGTTGTAGATCCATGCGCCAAAATATTTCACCGTACTTTTTACGGGGAACGTGAAGGGTCCTAATTTTATGTCGACCCTACGGGCTTTCTATGACGGGTGTATATGGATGCGGCCGACTTCGAAGGTGATATGTCAAAGCCATTGTTGAACAGCCACCATTCCAATCTCTGTTTGATCATGCGTTTCAGATTTTTGTGAGAGCAAGACAGTAAGTTTATGGGTCTGAACGAGTCCACCTTGTGACCGTCTTTCCCTGGCTTCCTCACGGGAAACATATCATTTTACCTGGCGCAACTGAATTTGTCAACCAATCCGAACAGACATGATGTAACACTATTAATGCATACAAAACCATATCTCCGCAGCCTGAATTCCTTCTACAAATCGGTCGTACAAACTTGGTATGAGTACGAACCAAAGCCAATAAACAAGCCAGAAACAGTTGCCGATCTTCGACGATTGCCTCTTTGGAACGCCATATACTTACCATCTACACTCTTTATTCCAGAATGGCGACATATAGGCGCTGAGGTGGTCGTAGACTTACTGACAGCAGATGCATCTTGGAAGCCAATCACACTAATTATGAACCAATCAGACATGACAATCCCTACAAGACGACGACTATGATCAAACTACCTCCGCGTGAAACCTATTTTGCAGATCACTTGATGCCAGTAACTGTGACCTCTGAAATTACAAGGCCAAGTTTCTTAGTCTGTCTCAACGAAGAGTGGGTAAAACTTCCATCTAGCAGGAAGAAACTCTATGAAATATTTCTAGCAACATTAAAACCAGTTACAACATTACACTGAAACAGCGTTTACGTGAATGGCCGAATAAACTGGTCAAATTTGTATAGAAAACTGTGTAACAGCCTTGATTCGGATATAGTCTGGCGCTTCCTCAACGAGAGCCTTGCGACGCCTGTAAAACTACACCAGTGGAATATGAGAAACGATAATCTTTGCCCTTGGTGTCAAACAGAGGGCACGATGAAACACATGTTTCTCGAGTGTCATCAAACATCTGACATCTGGAGATTAATATATATGTTCCTCCAGAGCATATTAGGTACTGCACCTCCGAGCAACGTTTTAGATGTTCTGTGTTCAAATAATCAGAACACTAAAGACTCACTCTGTATTTTTATGTAACCTTGTGTCTGTCTACAATTTACAGGTGTTACATCTGGTCACTTAAAAACAATATTTTTTACTGTTAAGTATAAGTCTGTTTTTATTAAAAGAATTAAGTGGAGAATCTGTGTTGAACTGATAAGTGCGAAAAGGAAAAATAAAATTAAAGAGTTTACCGATTGATGGAACTATAATAATGCAATAGGCTCAATACTAAATGTGTCCTTCACTGAAAAATGCTTACTATATGTCTGTTAATATGTAGAAATTAAAAGTATTTTTACTTTTAACATATTGTTCAAAAATTATTACTGCGCAGTCTCCATGTCTTGTAAGTCTTGTCTCTTAAGCTACAAATGTTGAAGCACAAATATATTTTTTGTAAAGTAGTTGGCATATAAATTAAGTTGTATATACACCTGTACCTGAGTATAAGATGTTATGTGTCTATTATCATCCAGAGAAACTAATATTTTTTGTGGGTAAGATCTGAAAAAGGCAATATGAAAATATTTTTACTATGTAAAAGAATTGTGATGTTAGTACCTCACATTATAATTTTATTCTATCTATCTATCTATCTATTTATCAACTTTGGCAGTGAGTGAACGTCTTTTTCGTAAGCTCGTAAACTGTGAAAGTTTTATAGTGTCAAACAGTGTGAAACTGAAATAATTGGTGCACTGTCTTTTAGTATTTATCTGATCTTTGTACTGGTGCAAAAAGTGCAGTGAACTATCTCGTGAAAGCCGAGAATTCCGCTTTTAATCAATCGCTAAACCATGGAGGTTAGCGGAAATATGGCCGCTATACCAACATCAACAAGCTACGCAGATATTACTCGAGCGCAAACAGCTGACGGCGTTCGAGGAAACGAATCGACACGGAACAACAACAACTTCACGGAGCGAACATCTGTGGCCACAGCAGCTGAGCTGGCAGTGGTAATCGACAACGTTGAAAACACCAACATTGACGACTATATTATTGGGGTGAGTGCAGCTGTTGGCGCTGAAAATATCACTCATGTGTCTCGAATCAGCGGTGGCTCTGTATGTGTCTTTTTAAAATCTGAAAAACATGTGGATCAATTGGTTCAAGAAGGTGGAATAACTGTTAAAACTAATTTTTTTGCATCGTTAAGACGGTTCAAAATGACATCCACACGGGTAGTGTTTTCTAATGCATATCCTTTTATTTCAAATGCCGCCATTGCTAACAAAATGATAAAATATGGAAAATTACTAGGCAGATTTCGGGAAATTCCATCTGGTTTCAGGATTCCTGGTTGCGCTCACATAAAATCTTTCCGAAGAACGGCTCACTTCATCTTCGAGGATATATCCAAAGTTCCGAAAGCAGTTACAATTATTCACGAAGGCACTGCATACATGATTTATATATCAATGGACGACGTAGTTTGTAACGCGTGTCAGGGAATAGGACATGTCAAAAAAAAAATTGCAAAAAAATAGATGTGGAGCAAAACTTAGCTGAGAATTTCCCGCAGCTAAACACAAGGAAAGTATCTCTTTCTGCAGATGGAGAATTTAGGATCTCACCGGTACAACTCCCGAGAGAAGTGACACCAACTGCTCCTGAAACAACCCACCAAACACCTGACAGTGATTCGTCTACGGCATTGAAGTTGACAAAAATGCATAATCATAGACGCCTATCTCTAGAATCTCTGCTTGTGGAAGAATCTTGTGGCGGTTTAGCGTGGGGGGGAGGTAAGGGTGAAAACCTTTTACTTCTTTTTATATGATTAAAAGAAACCTTAGGCCGCTAATTTATTTGGTACTCAAATGGCGTACAGGCGAGGCTTATTTATCGTTAACATTGACACATTGAAATATGATAAAAAGAACTATGCAAAGCCTCTTCTTAGAATTGCCAACACATATTAACAAATAAACAAAAGCATCAAAATACAACCACCTTTAAATTAATCTTGAAACAAACTCCCAATGTCAATTGGCAAGCAAGAAAGCTACACACTTGATTTGTTTAAATGAAAGCTCCCTTCACAATGATAGGGGAACCATAAATCAAACACAGTATTGGCATCAACTGTATTCAATCTCAAATGCCGGGCGCCAGGATAATTTATATTATCCACCAAGTGTGGCTTTAAGAAAGTCTGCCCCAGCTAGCTCAATATTTGGGGGTGCGAGAACTCCTAATCATTCAGTGGCCGTTACAGGGCTGTACTCAATGACCGAATAAAAGTACCACACTGCACTTGTAGGATGATTACCGTGACGGTGATGTATTTCCCGCGACGGCGGAAGTACTATAACCCCTTGGCTATAGCGGACAAAGCACCACGTCCGTGCAAACGTAATGGATGCGTGCACAGTGACCTCACTGTACAACACGCTTATTAACCCTCAGGTTCGAAGCCAAGAGCGATCTCCAGCTTCGGCAGATCCGCTCCTTCTCCTCTGAAGGCTCGGAACCAAGTCCTCTCTCCAGCGTCCGCCGGAAAAAGCCTCCTCTTACACTCGTGGTGTACATGAAAAAAAAATACACCATCGTTACAAAATGCAAAGGAACGTCTCTGTCGATTGGTTCTGCCATTTTTAAGCTCCTCCCTTCGGCTGTCACGATAGGCGAACCTTGTCTTCCTCGACTCGGGTGAACTCGGGATAGCCTCGGACATTTCCGTCACCTGTGACCTCCGAAATTCCCCGTTCGTAAAACTTGGGCTCGGGTAGTTTGTTCACCTTGGTTTACCGTTTCCCCGGAGCTAAGGGATTATACGCCTGACCGACTGCGTGAAAAGGGTAGCTGGTGTCCATTGTCCCTGGCCGCCGCCAGGCTGCCGCGACCTTCTGGCGCGTCTGGCTCACGTGCCACACACACACTGACAACTCTTTCCGATAATTTCTCTCTATTCTTTTTATATATATAAATATGCAAAAATCTATATATAAAAATGTACGGAATGACCCTTTTTTGGTCATTCTGCTACAATCTACAGCACAAAGCTGTAATGAACCAAGTAAAATTTCAAAACGGTGTAGTAGCATAACTCAACTTGCTGAGGAAAGGCATCGGGAAGAACACAATCCAAACAAAAAAGAAATTCCACTATCATTAAAGAAAATCAAAAGTACTGATATACCAACCTCTTTGCAACTTGCTGAAGGGCATAAAGCACAAGTACCAGAACTGACTTTCGCAATGGAAATTGAGGAAAAGCAGAGAATCTAGACACCGTAGAGACCGTAATTGATGACTTCGATAGTGTCTCGGAGTCTGGGTCTACTCTTCTAGAAACTGCTCCCTGTGACACGGGAAACGAAGATGAACCGATAACAGAAGAAGAATTTCTTTCCTTCTTAAAGGCCAGCAGGCATTTTACGAGAATTCTTCCGATAGTGAAGCGTTACACCAAGAACATACCAGCGATGCAGTCTATGCTAGAGAAAAAAATTGGAAAAGTCAGAGATATTAATATTAAGCGTAGACTGCAAAGAATGGCAGCTGCGCTTGACACGGAATTACAAAACTAACTTATTATATCTTACTGATTGTTTCGTATAAAGTTAGTCTCATCGCCATGATTAAATTTGCTACCTTGAATACAAGAGGTATCTCATCTCCATCTAAACAAATGTTATTAGTTTCGTTCATCCGAAGAACAAAAGTTAACGTCATATTTTTACAAGAAACAAATCTACAAACTGTGTCTGTGTCACCATACATGTCATCTTTCTATATTGCAAATAATCCAAGTATCAACATGAGCAGTGGAACAATGATTATTACAGACATCGATCATTTCGAATCTTGCCAAATTATTGTACCAGGTTACGCTCAAAGTGCTAGAATTCAAGTATATGGAAGCAAAATTAACCTAATTAATGTGTATTTACCTCATGATTCACTTTTGGCCGATGACGTACTTTCTAAAGTACGAAAGTATCTCACTATAATAGCCAGTACTGAAACTGTAGTAATGGGAGGTGACTGGAACCTGACTCTGGATGAAATTGATAGGAGTTCTACCACAGAGAAACGCAAACCACTAGCTAATAACTTACAGCAGATTATTACTTCAAATGAACTCTGTGACATATGGCGAACACATCACCCTAATCTAGCTGGCTACACATATATAGGGACACATCCTTCAAAACCTCGCTCACGGATTGATAGATTTTACGTCAGTAAAAGTCACCTACCATATACCTATGCCAGTGAAATAGTTCCCACATATTCTGATCACTTGGCTGTAATATTTAATTACTGTACATCACCAACAATAAATAAATCACCATTTTGGCGTTTTAATAACAACCTTTTACAAGACAGTAGTTACATTGCAGCAATTACTGACCTGATACAGTCATATTCTAACAGAACTGATATTTCTGGACAAAATTTATTGTCCAAGTGGGATGAATTTAAAAACGAGGTAAAAGTAGTCACGCAAGAGTATATGACTACTGTAAAGCCTCGTATCCACTTGAGCACACTCAGCCGAAGGAGCCGCTCATTCATTTGAGCGCGCTCGTTCGAGCGTGCTCAAGGAAAAGGAAATTTTGGTCGAACGAGCCCATGGAGGAAGGAAATATATGGAGACGACGCACGAGACCTTCACCACGCATTGAAGTGAAGCAGGGCGGAGGAGGAGTGGGGGGACATGGCCGGAGTGGAGGGGGCATGGCCGCTTCCATACAGACACGGGGAATATGTACAAAAACCTCAAGGGGACTCTAGGATAAAGGTGACGCCGCAATCTGGTGATGGATTTTTATGTAACTCGATATGACAAATAAAAAATGAAGAATAAATTTTTTTGATATCCTGCTTAGTTTTCGAGATATTCTGTCCCAAATGTGAAATGGTTTTGGTTGAAATTCAGAAGAAAAAATTGGTCAAAGTCAAATTTGATGATGGATTCTTATTTAAAAAACGAGACAAATGAAAAATAAAGAATAAAAAAACTCCGCCATTGCCGGTCCCAAGCCCGGAGCCTCATCTCAAAGAGAGGAGGAAGGAGGAGGGGGAGGAGTAACACCTCGTTAAAAAACCTGGGTCCATCTGGCTCCGGATGGTAGCACCCTGTAAGGGCCCCTGCCTAGGGTTACTAGGTGAAAACTGGTCAACGGTCTCAAAGGCGGAAGAGGAATTTGATTCCCAACGGCAGAGAGAGCGGAAGAGCCTAGTGGAGTCCACCATGAATTAAAAAACAAATCAATATCCAAAAGTGACTGTTCTCATATTGGGCGGCTTTTGGTCAGCGTCTGTCTCCATGTAAGGGGCGGCTGTTAAAAATCCTCCGGGGCTAACAACCTCGGTTGTAAGAAAGGTGGCTCTAGAAGTCACCCACAATACTCATTGAGTTATCAATCATGGAAAGGTGTGATGTAAAACTAATTACCCCAGGTGGTCAATCCACCGCACGTAAGTGCGCAAGCAGACATTCGGATTCTGGGGAGTCTGCAACGTCATGCAAAGATGAGTCGGAGCGTCTTGGAACTTCAAACAAAATAAAATACAGAAAGACAAGCTACTTAGCAACTTTTAATGCAAATTCACTTCTGAAAGTAGGAAAACTTAAGACTCTAACAGACACATTAAATGAACATAGAATTATCATTACTGCTGTGCAAGAGACTAGATTTTGGATGAGGACAGCTTTGAATCGGGAGGATTCAGGATACTTAAGGGGAAGACGGGGACAAGAGTTATGAAAAATTTTCCCCACCTTGGAACAGGTTTCGTAATTGACAAGAAAATATTAGACTCCATTACAAGCTTCGAGTCTACCTCTGAAAGGTTATCTACACTCACGTTTAAGTCGACCAACAAAGTGTATACAATTGTAAATGTTCATGCCCCTACAAACATTGACAACAAAAAGAATAAGGAGAAGTTGGAACTATTCTGGGAAAAACTTGATGACACGATTCAGAAGATCCCTGATAAACATAATGTCATCCTTCTAGGGGATTTCAACGCCCAGGTGGGGAGAGAGAAAAAGTTCAGGCATATAGTAGGGTGTTACCCAGCACACAAGAGAACGAACCAAAATGGTATCAGGCTAATTGAATTATGTCAGGCACACAATTTGATCCTGAAGTCAACTAGCTTTAAGAAATTGCCAAGAAAGCAGAAGACGTGGATATCACCTAACCCTCTATTGGGAGAGTTCCAGTTAGATCATGTTGCGGTAAAGCGGAAATTTCATAAAGAAATCCAAAATGTTAGGGTTCTCAGAGGGGCCAACCTCGACTCGGACCACTACCTATCTAAAGTGAAATTTAAGATTATCCCTAAGAGCAACTGTCATAAGAAAAACCGTGCACGAAGGAGATATGATCCAGAGAAAATAAAGGAGAAGAAGGAAGAATGGAGTCAGTTAACCAGCGAACTAGAAGGCCAGGGCTGGAAACAGTTGGAGAAGAGTCTTATAACTAAGGCAGAAGAGTTTGCTCCTGTCTCCAGGATTAAGAAGCACAGGTGGTGGAACGAGGAGTGTGATAGACTACTTGATCTGAGAAAGAAGGCGTGGCACATCTGGCAAACCAAAAAGGACGAAAGTTCCTGGCAGCACTTTGTGGAAACTAGGAGGATGGTGTCCAAGGAAATCAAGAAAGTAAAGAAGGTTCAAGAAGACCAAATACTCAGTAAGATTAATGACGACTTTACTAAGAATAACATGAGAAACTATTATCGGATCTTCAGAGAGAAGCTTAATAAATACAACCCCCCAACCCTCCAACTTCAGGATAAAAAAGGGAACATGGCATATAGTAATAGGGGCAACTGCAAGATACTGGCAGACTACTTCAAGGAACTCCTAAATTGCGAAGAACCACTCCAAAAGATGGTGTTCGATGATGGAAAGAAGTCTTCCACCAACCCTGACTCTAAACCCCCATCTATAAATGAGATCCAGACAATTCTGACTCACATGGAAAATTTTAAGGCATCAGGGGAAAATCAAATAACAGCCGAATTATGGAAATATGCTAGCAAAAATGCAATTATCTCACTCCAGAATTTTTTTGAGGAGATATGGAAGAAAGAAGTGATTCCAGAGGAATGGAAAATGGCCCTGATACACCCTCTACATAAAAGAGGCTCTAAATCTGATCCGAACAACTACAGAGGGATTTCTTTGGTGGATGTGACCTATAAGATATTGTCCAGAGCATTACTTGAACGAGCAGAATCCCAGCTGGACTGCCAAATCGGGGAGTATCAAGCAGGGTTCAGGAAAGGAAGGTCTTGCCCTGAACAGATCCTAAACCTCAGAAACATTTTAGCATACCAGAAACAGAGGGCGAAACCATATATAGTGACTTTTGTGGACTTCCAAAAAGCTTACGATTCCATAGACAGAGGGTCGCTATTCAATATTTTGGAGGAATTTGGCTTGGACAGGAAAACCCTGAATATCATCAAAGAAACCCTCACAAATACGACCTCAAAAGTTAGATTCATGGGTGAACTGTCAGAACCTTTTGAGATCAGAACAGGGGTCCGGCAAGGGGATGGCCTCTCCCCCCTGTTGTTCAATTGTGCACTCGAAAAAGTTGTGAGAGAATGGAATGCAAGAACCAGAGGAGGAATTAGACTTGGAACAAAAAATAAAGGAGTTACGATTAAGTGTTTGGCATTCGCTGACGATATGGCGATGCTCGCAGAAACATGGGAGGAAGCCAAAGAACAAATCGCCGAATTACAAGAGCAGGCAGGGAAGTTAGGACTTAAGATTTCTTTCGAAAAAACAAAGATTATGACAAATATACCAGACACTCCTACGAGAGTCCGAGTAGGAGCTCATAAAATAGAGGTGGTTAGGAGTTTCAAGTACCTAGGGGAATGGATTGAATGGAACAACCTTGAAGGTAAAACAATGGAAGCGAGAAGGACCAAAATGGAATTAGCCTTCCAGAAGACCAAAAACACTTACAATAAGAAAAGCCTCTCTTGGAACACAAAGATAAGACATTACAACACAGTAATTAAGCCGGAAGCACTCTATGCAGCAGAGACACTAGTCATGGGGAGGAAAGGACAAATGGAGAAATTGGAAATCAAAGAGAGGAAAATTTTGAGGAAGATCATGGGTCCCAAATTCCAGAATAACAAACAAGTTTTCTACAGAAACGAAGCCCTCTACGCAAAGTCTGAGAGACTCTCCGAAACCATGAGAAAAAAAAGGATTGATTTCTATGGACACATATTCCGAATGAATCCTAACAGATTAACAAAAAAAATCTTTGACTTCTTTTATAAAAAAAAGAATAAGCCCAACTGGTTTAAGGAAGTGGAAAAGGATTTGAGAGAACTCCAGATTACCGAAGTGATGTTAAAGAATGGTACAGCCAAGACCGTGACCAAAGACAAAAGTAAGAGGTTCCAAGTTGCGATAAACACCAGAAAACCGATTCAAATTTCAGAAGAGGAAAGAAGGAAGAGATCAGATAGAATGAAGAAATACTGGGAGAAGAAGAAAACGCAAGCATCCAAGAAGTGATTGATCTGACGTACCCCAAAGATGGGTGATTCGAAAAAAAAAAAAAAAAAAAAAAAAAGAATAAAAATTTTCGATATCTCACCTAGTTCTAGAGATATACTGTATCAAAAGTGAGGTGTCTTAAGTTGAAATGGAGAAGAAAAATTTCGCAAAAGTCAAATTTAACGATCGATTCTTATGTAACACGACGAGACTAATCGAAAATAAAGAATAAAATTTTTAGATATCTTGCTTAGTTTTCGGGATATACTGGGAACATCGCAATTGTTTGGAAGCGCTATATCGCCGCTGCCGCCACTGCGCATGCGCGAGCCTGCTTCACCAATTTAACGTCACTTCTCCTCCATATATTTCCTTCCTCCATGAACGAGCCTGGTTTCAGTGCTCGGAAAACGCTCGGCTATTGACGTGTCGTCACGCGTAGATGCAGCCTTTATTATTATCCATACGATGTCAAAACAAAGAAGAAAATTACCAAATTGGTGGATTAGAGAAAGTCATCATCAGCGAAGAAATTATCTTAATAATTTAATTCACTAATTGACTTTAGAAGGAGACAATGAGCTATTTCAAAAATTTACGAGATCGATTTCGACCATTTGCTGTCATCAGTTGGACCTCATATTAAAATGCACGATACGCCTATGCGTGAGGCGATCCCACCAGAAGATAAAATTTATAATAACTTTAAGATTCCTAGCCTCAGGAAGTCCCTACACAAGCCTGCAGTATATGTTCAAAGTATATAAACAAAGCATCAACCGTTTAGTACGGGTAGTCTTTGATGGCACTATTGAGTCACTCCAAAATTATATAAACGCTGGTACCTATTTTTAATTTGTGTTTAGAAATTAGATTTAAAGGTTACTTTTATGTTCCTTTTTTTATTATGGCATTAATTTCAAGTTTTTATTAAAAATTATGTAAAACAATTATATTGCCATAGATGAATTAGCCTGGCACAAAATCTATATATTTTAGACATTTAGGATATGAATTACGTAACACCCAATTCAATCAAAATCCGTGCAGCTGTGAGAAATACTATTCAAAAAGACTTACCACTTCCAGTTGTAGAAGTTCTCTTCTGTTTTTATCGTTCTCGCCTGAATGACCCTAGCTGGCTTGTTATTTTTTTCTTTACATCATCAATACTAAAGTTTAATATATCGCTGATTTCACGCCATGCACCTTCTTTTTTAGTTCGATTATAATACTGGAGCTATCCCATAACACCCTCTTTGATTCATACGCATCAATTAGAGTTAAGCAAGTTTCATTGTTCCACGTGCTCGCGCTCATTGTAGAAACCGCCAAATACCGTCCACACTGAGCGCCGAACAAACACTGGCTCGCCTTTGAGCATTCCAAAATACCGGCAACCCATCGGCTCGCCCCGAGCGCGCTCGCTGTCGTTCGTTGCGAGCGTGCTCAGGCGTCCACACTTGAGCCACTCGCTTCATTGAGCGGCTCATTCACCTGAGCGTGCTCAAGTGGATACGAGGCCTAAGACGCGAACAATCAAGCCTTGTAAGGAAAATGGAAATAGAATTAGGTAAGATTGTCAACAAGGATGTTCTATCGGCCACCGAAAAGAATGAGGTAGACTCTGTAAAAAGAATGTTGCAACGGCATTACGAGCGTTCCGCCAGGGAAGAAGGAAATGATGTGGATCTAAACTATTTGCATGAAGCTAATGCTCCAACTTCGTTTTTCTTTACGCTTGAAAAAGAACGCAAAATTAAACCTGTCATCCGTGAACTCCAGATGTCTGACAAATGACCCTAATCTCATTAATAAAGAAGTGAGACAACATTTCCAAAATCTCTATTCCGCTTCTAACACTTGTGATTTAAGTTCTCAAGAGTTGTTCTCTTCTTTGCCACAGTTATCAACTGATTCCCAAGAATATGTTAAAGAGGAGATAAATTTAGATGACTTATGGACTTCGTTAAAATGCGTGAAAAATGGAAAGGCACCAGGGTTTGATGGCTTGTCAGTTAAGTTCTACAAAGTTTTCTGGCCCGTCCTAGCAGGGTTTTTTAAAAAAGTCGTCGATTTCTCTTTGAAATATCATGAACTGCCACCATCGATGCGAAAATCTTTATTGGTTTTGATACAAAAAAAAAGAGATTTATCTCTGATCACGAACTGGAGACCTATCTCTCTACTTAATGTAGATTATAAAATTATATCCAAAACTCTATCGAGAAGAATATCATCTGTTTTAAAAGAAATAATTAACCCTGATCAAACCCACTGTGTACCAGGCCGATCAATATTCACGAACCTACATCTGTTTCGTGACGTTGTCAACGCAGCAAACAGCGACAAAACAGCGCTAGCAATTTTGTCTCTTGATCAAACACTAAATGCACGTAGCGTGTTTCTGCGTCGTTGCGCCTCTTCCATACATTCGTTGTCCCACCAAGGTGTCCGTTTGTTTTTCAGAAAGTATACATGTTTCTGTGCGGGAATGGAAGCGTTAGTAGCTTGATTGATATCGTTCATCAAAAGGCGGTAATCTGACACAGCATCAGCTCCGCACTCCCAATTTCTAATTTTTTCCAATCAGCCTGGTAAATTTTCCATTTGTTCGTAGGGAAGATGAACCGTGGCGCTGAGGTGTCAGAACTGAAGTGGAGTAGGATGGGAAAGTGGTCGGATCCCATCGTGTCTACGACATTTCCCAAGAGATGTTCACGGCTAGATTCGCCAATACACAAGAAATGTCCACTGCAGTAAGACCCTGGCCTGGGGCATTGATCCTGGTGGGGTCGCCATTGTTCAATACAACCATGTCTTCTTCCTCTAAAGTAGTAGCTATAGTGTTACCCTTTTCGTTTGTACTTGAACTTCCCCATTGGATTTTATGGACGTTAAGGTCTCCTAAGAGAAGGACCGGTTTCGGTAGGGGTCTGAGGAGGTTCGTGATGGCTGCTTTCGATAACTTCTTGTTCGGTGGTTTGTACATTGATACGATGGAGACCTCTTTCTTACTGAGACGGATTCTAGAGGCATATATATTAAATTCCTTATCTTCCGTGCGGAAGTGTATTGGTTCATAAAAAATAGACTTTCTAGTTAGTATGGCAGAGCCCCCATAGCCATCAGGACGATCTGATCTAATGGAATTATACCCCTTGAATAAAAATCGTTCGCCTGGTTTCAGCCAGGTCTCACTGATGGCCATAATGGACACCTTATTCGTTGAGGAGTATTGCAGCAAACTCTCTTTGTTGGCCCTGATGGATCTTGCATTCCATTGGAGGATGATCTCGCAATGTGGGGCTGTTCCGAGATTTCTAACCGGAGCCGCCATTGTCTATACCGCTTATGGACAGGGAACGGAGCAAAAGTTGTTTTACATTAGGGGCGTACAGGGAAGGATCCAGTTGATTTATCATATACATTATTATTTCAAACATTTTGTTGACCGAGGATTCTGTAGATGGTAAGTCAGAATGGTTATTTACCGGACGGGGAGGATATGGGTTGCGGACGATTGGTTCGATGTGCCTACTGAACAGAATCGAATAGTTTTTGTAGGACCTGTCTGCCGCACTGCTTGTGGTTCTGCCCGCTTTTCTCTGACTTTCGGAGTTAGGAGGGTGAACTTGGTTCATGACCGGAAAGGATGGTAGGGAGTTCTCCAGGTTAATGGGGGTGTTTACCAGCGTAGGAGTGGCTTGTGGTATCTGCGCCTGTTGAGGAGGATAAATCGCGACATTTAGGGGGGGGGCGGTTGTAGGGTTGTGCTGTGCTATGATCCAACCACTTTGGTCATAGATTCCTTCGTGAGTGGCCATGATTGGAGATTGCATGTTCGCTCTTCCTAGGCTCGCCGCCATACTGGCATACGATGGGACGGAGGTTTTCTCTAGGGCTTGCTTATAGCTTAGATTTTTTTGGGCCATCACCTATTTGATCTTCTTTTGTTTGTCGTATTCGGGGCAGTGTCTTTCGAAGGATGGGTGACTGTCGCTGCAGTGGGCACATATTGGTGTACTTTGGTTCATACATTCTGTTCCATAATGTGGATTTGTGCAAAAGGGACATCGTTTGCTGCTTCTTCTCTGATTGATGGGGTGCCCAAAGTGGAGGCAGTTAAAGCACTGCATTACCGGCTTAATATAGGGTTCTACAGGACATCTCACTCCATGTATATAGACATAATTGGGGCGCCTCTGAACTTTGAAGGTTAGGAGACATACCGGAAGCGGGATTTCCTTCGTTTGCTCATTTTCTTTCGATTTTCTAATAAACCTTGATATTAACACCTCACAACCTCCTTTATTTCTTCCTCTGATATTTCGGTCATGACGTTTCTAATAATCCCTTGCTGGGTAATGAGAGAGGGCAGAATGTAGGCCATTAGGCCATTTCGCTTCCAAACAGAACTCGTGGTCAGGCTGTTGGCCGATGCTTCCGATCTCATTTCAATCTTGAGGCTATTTCGCCCAGCAGGGGCTATCTGGATTATGTTGTTACCTATATCCTGGCTGAGGGAGTACATGATGCTGCCGATGGCCATTGGGTGGATGCGATCAATGTTTTTGTCCTGACTTTCTATATTCACGTGGTAGGGACCTAGATCATAACTTTCATAATGTGCTGGCGCCGCCCCATTTACCTGTAGGAAGTTGTTTTCGGTGGCCGTTGCTGGCTGCTGTCGCTGCGCATGTTCCGGCTGCCATGCGTCCATACTAATGTCAGCTGGTGGTGGAGGATGCCGTGAGGAAGGGAGAACCTTGCTGCTTCCACTGCTGGCGCCGGTGTCGATGTCGTTTCCAGCGGCGAAGGGGCGTTTCTGCGGTATATGTGCTACAATTTCATCTTATCTTATCGATTGCTGGTCACGTTGGATTAAAGTAGGTTTGAAGATTGCTGGTGGAGTGTTCACAGTATTGAGAACTGAGCTGGCCACGTCCATGGCTGCACTCGTATCACCGCTATTGCTCGCGATGGAACTGCACATGGCTGCCACTGATGTTGTCTTCGTCTGCTGGGCCTATGATTGTCTCACCATTTGCCTGGCAGAGTGTCGACGGCTGGAGCTGGAGCTGGCCGCCTTCGCCATAGTCCCCGCCGTACATGACGGCGGTAGGCTATGTTGAATTACTGATGTGTGTACTTGATCACCTATTGCACTATATCACCACGAGGGTGGGAAGATACCCACGAAGAACTAGTCTGTAGTTCCGGGAAAACACTGCCCGGAGTCCGCGAAGCACTTAGCCGCACACAACGCTGATCCGGGAGTATAAGGAAGTTTACACTACGAGAGCTGAGAGTCGACTGCGTGAAGAACATTTGTGCAGTAGAGTTAGCTCTAATAGGTTTTGTGAATATCGGTACTCTAAATATACCTCTTTTCGAATTACCGGCACCTACAAATACAGTGACAGCCATTTTCCAAAAGTAACAGAAGCAACTTCATATAACATTTTATTAAAATTACTTGATCATAGTTAGAGGACCGATGAAAATGTTGAAAAATTACATTGAACTAATATGTATTAGTAATTAAAAATTTCTCAAAATTATTTCTCGAGGATTTTGACTTCAGCATACTCTCATTCCCATATGTTTGGTATGATAGCATACGTTCTTCTACCCGTCTCCTACTGTGCTTGCCAATCATCCATCAAAGATTGTTCTTGTCCTGTCCTCGTAGTTCCAGGACTTCCAATTACTTCTTGCATTTTGTCCATATTTTTCTTCCACAGCAAGTACAGAGCACCTCTTCTTCTTACTTCCAAATCCAGCGGCCATATACCCGTCACCACAGTTAGAGCGTCTTTCGACACTGTGCCGTATGCACCACTCAATCTTATTAATATTCCGTTTGCACTCTTCTTAACGCCTCTTTGGGTTTTATCAGATGAAATCGATGAGACCAATAGCTCGCAGCATAGCCCACCAACGATGCTAGGATTGAGTCATGGTACCTTCGAAATCTTCTTGGACCAATGCTGATTAGTTTATTTAACACAGCCTTGGCTCGGTCACAGACCTATGAAATGTGCTGCGTATAATTGAGTCCCTCATCAAGGGTTACCCCCAGATATTTACAATCACTTACTCTTTTGATGGAAAGATTGCCTATTTTGATAATTGTGTCTCTTTTTGGCCGTCCGCGCAGCATCATGTATTCCGTCTTGTGCGGAGCGAGTTGGAGTTTTACCTCTGAACACCAACTGCTCAGTCGCTCCATGGCAGCCCTACCTCTAGACTCAATCTCCTTCCTGCTGTTTCCTTCTAGTAGAACCAGTAGATCATCAGCAAACGCCATGATAGAAGACCTTCCACATCTTCTAACCGCACCAGCGCCTTCTCAAATGACGTATCCCACATTTCTGGACCCCCGACGGAGCCTAGTGGGCATCCCTTACTTAGCTTTTTTTTCTATTACTTCTCGTGGACATCTCAGGGTAGCGTATCTGTCTTTACAATAATCTTTTATGACAGCATAAATGTCACTAGGACATTGTATCTATCTCAAACGCCCAAATAGTGCGGACCACCATTCCCGCCGTCCGATCTCCTGACTGTCGTTAAGGTAGTAGGAGGCCGTATCTTCCCAGCAGCAATCCTGTAGGGTACGCCCCAATGATCCGCACTCAAGTTGGATAGAACATAATGTGCCCAGCTTTTCATTTTAGTCTTGATGAGGTCCCCAAACTGCCTTTGACATTCCCTCCTTAGCTTTCGCATATCCAATCTAAGTTTTTGTAGCCTTTCATTCCACGGAATATCTCGCACCCCGATATCCCTCCTTAATGGTATTGCTTCTTTCATAGCTCTTTATATTGCCCTGGTTAGTTCTCTTGCCTGGTAGTCCACATCGAGACCATCCATGAGCCCCTCCGGCAGGTTGAAAGCTTGGCACAGTTTCTCCCATAAAGCTTTCCCCAGGTCATATTTCCGACTGGTAGATTTTCAACCTCCTGTGTCCTCCTCTCTTTGGATAACTAGTGCTCACGCCATCCTTTCAACATATCCCCTACTAAGTCATTTGTTAGCGTTACGTCGATATTCTACTCTGAAACTTGTCTGTTGTTAAATGTTGAAAGGTTATTTGGCATATTTCTGACATCAAGCTGTAGCTCATTAATCGTTTCTTCCATTAACTCTCCTCTTTCGTCTGTACCATCGACGTGATCTGGCATTAGCATCCGCCACTATTATTATTTTATGATCACCCATCTCGTTGCAAATTCGTCGTAGTTTCTCCAAATAACCATTTATCTCATCCCTATATTGGAAGTACATTGTCACAAGAACCACACCACGCAGTACAGATTTCCACACACACCACAAACTCCTCACAATACTGAGTTATTTTCGTAGCTGTTGTACTTTTATTGGATATTGCTACCCCCGCCATTGGCACGGGTCCCTGTGTTATAACTTGAGCTGTTGTCGGCATGTATGGAATCTGCCCTTCCGCGGAGTGCGGCTTCTGCAAGCATAGTACATCCCAGCTGTTCTCCTCAGCCAGCTTGGGAAGCTCTTGCATTAAGCTGTATAATTTTCAGCGCGGCCATTATAGATGCCTGGTATGCACATTGCAGTGCGGCCATTTTTGTTGCGAGTCAAATAAGATCCTGCCATGGATCATCGCAAGCTGTTTATAGATCTCATCAGGATCGAAAACTTCATCTCTTTTATCAAATACTTTTTTGACCAATACCAGCAATCTAGACAGTTCAGCAGGCAAATTGTTTGACTTCAATTGTATCTTATCGACCACCTCCAATTGCGGAAACGTAATAGTCCTTCCTGCCGAATGCTATCTCATGATAAGATACCTCAGGGCCATCATGAGGGTGTTTTCCTGTTCTAGTCTTGACAACTGAACAGTTTCTTCCATTACCTAGTATACAGTGGTAGGGTCAATCTGCCGATCCTTTCCAGCTCTCCAATAATCCTGCACAGATGGTGCCAATGTGACATTCGGTTCTAGAATTGGGCCTTTAACCACCCCAGTCCGGCTCTCCTAGGTCGTGCGGGGCACTTCCTGACCAAGATCGAGATCCATAGTTTGAATCCCAATTTCACAAGTTGAAATGTCTCCAGTTGTTAGGCTCTCACGGTACTTTGCTGCACGCATTGAGTCCCTTCACCTTTTTGACGGTGTCTTCCTCTTATTCCTATTTTCCTCTTTTGTTTTGATAGTATTAACCTGACTATCCATAATCTGTCCTACTGATTGTTCTTTTCATCAACATTTGATATGTTAAGCATTATTTTCCTTTTCTCTTGCACGTTTTCCCATTTTTGCGCACGGGACATACAGTGCGGCAGAATCTTTTTTTCTCACAGTTCTTCTTTTTATGCCCTATCGCCCCGCAGTGACTGCATGAGGAGGCACACTGTTGACAATATTTACTTATGTGACCAATATCCCAACATTTTAGGCATCTTGGCACAACCATGTAGTCCTTAGCCGTTACTGAGGCAAACTCTACATATATTTTCCTTTGACCCAACAGAGATCTTCTGACTTCCGCAGTTACTTCTACCACATGATGGACAGTGGCCTTATTCCTCGGACCTGTCTTAAATTTTGGTGTAAAGATGAAGGTATCTGCCCATTTTGTCATCGAAGTTTTGCTCATAGACTAATCTCAGGAAGTCTATCTGGTTCAACTGAAGTCGGCACGTCGTACAGGATGATAAGAGGCTTACACTTCCTTGGAAATTCGCATGACATTTCTTCATTTAGTGCTTTATTCCCCATGACCTTTTGTGCATCTTGTTCCAACCCTGGCCGACGGAACAGTGCTATCAAGCGCCGCGCCACACCCAGGCGGCAGCACCTGAACGGGCTGAGGCCACGCTCAACCAATAACGTACAAACACGTAGTAAAAGCAGAAGCCTGTATTGTGAAGACCGTTTCCTATTAGTAGAGAGTACCGAGTGGGGTACTTGACTAATTTCGGGATAGTAGTCAGTATTGTAGCTGGGCGTCTACTATAACCCCCAAAAAATGTTATTTCTTGAAAAAATCAAATGGGAAAATGCAAAATATTGCATTTTTATGCACCGATTTGAATATTGGTGCCAAAACGCTCGCAGCTGTCATGGCGTGTCTTGTGACGTCACAGTTCAGTTCGTGCCGGTGTGAACATACGGGCGGTTTGCTTATTGCGTGGATACAATGAGTTCTAAGGTTTACAAGTGGTGTGTAGTGCCTCAGTGTGTAAACACAACATCTAAGAAACTAAGCGAATTGTTTTTGTTTTTTTTAATTTTATTTCCCCACATGGAAAATATGTCGAAAAAGTGGCTAAAGCTTACACAGCGCGACTTATCATATTTGCCTATAAAGTCTTCAGTATATTTTTTGAAGTCTACTTTGACCTAAGTTTTGACTTAATATTTTATTATGTTTAATAAGCCATGTACTTCAGTTGTTTTATTAAGTGAAAAAATTAAAATTTTATTGATAAATAAATTAAAACTTCAGACGTTAAAACGCCGTTCGTTGTAAATGCTCGAAATTTTTTTATTAGTACAGTTGCCAAACGATATGGAAATGAAGTATCATAGGCAGCATATCATTCTATGATAAATTCTTCTGCAACTCCATGAAACAAACCGAAAGTAAGGAATAAATTTTTTTGATATCTCGCTTAGTTCTCGAAATATCAAATGTCAAATATCAGTTATAGGTATAGTTCGTTGTCCTTTGGTGACGCTTTTCTTCTGTCCCAGGGCCGTATTTCAACCTAATCACAACCGCTAGGGAGATAATAAAACACCTATTGTGGCCTACAATAATCAAACCTATTGTGCATGTTGAACATGTAGTTCCTTGTGTCTTCGGCGATTTTTTTTCCATGTCTAGGTTGCATTCAACCTACCTTAATTTGGAGATACGGTATCTCGTAAAATAAAGAAGATATCAAAAAAATTCTTTACTTTCGATTTGTCCCTTCGAGTTGCAGCAGAATCAGTCATCGAATTTGGCTTTGCAGAAATTTTCTTCTGGTCGGGCCGCATTTCGACCTAACCATCTCACTTTTGAGACAGTATATCTCGAGAACTAAAAATGTTTTCATTCCTTTCGATTTGTCTCGTCGAGTTACGTAAGAATCTATCACCAAATTGCGGCGCTTAACCATAAAATTATTTCGACTTGAATAGGACGATAATTTACGACTGTCTTAGAAAATATGATCAAAATAATTTTCTAGCTGCACAAAAACTTGTATAACCTCTAATATAGAAAGAAAAATCTTTATATTCACAACATTACTGCCGAAAGAAATAGCGTCGAACGAATGTGAACAGACTTTTAATTTTAACTAACCCAGCGCGGCATAAACTAGTTCTAGGAATCGCTCAAGGATTGTTTAAAGTAGTAATTACATCAAAGATTAAATACTACACATGCTTCTGCGAAGCAACAGTCATATTAAGCACAGTTTAGAAGATACTGCAATGAAATATTCGAAATGACTTAAAATATAGACCAGCTGATTAAAATCACAAATTACCGATCTGTATTAAGTAAAACGCTCCACTAACACACACGCTTCTAAAATATATTTTAACGTTTCATCGCAATATGTTTTTATGTATAAAGTAATAGATATACTTACTTGGGCGTTTTGTCATTCCGGAATTCTGCTGAGCTGAAATCGCTGTTTGATGCAAACAACATTTCCAGCATCATCACGCCAATTCTGGGTAAATTAGAGCTATTTGCTTTGATAAAACCAACTTCCATTGCGAGTATAAGAAGAACAATTGTTTTACAACCAGCACTGAAACCTTAACAAACTTAAATAAGCGACGGAAAGATGGTCTACGCACGAAAATACACGGCAGCTAAACAGCACGAGCTGAACACTGACGTCATGCGCTCCGATTGGTGTTTCGTGTCACGTGACTAACAGCTGTCTTTTTGCATTTTTATTTTATTAATGTTTTTAACACCTATCTATAAAATGACGTTGATTTTCGGTATCCTTACAACTTACTCTATCAGAATAAATGAAGGTTCCATAGTTAGTGAGTGTCAAGTACGCAATTACTTTTTAAAAATAATGGTGCCTGGAGAATTTCCAGCCGCGTAAACCGTGGGCAGAGCCAACCCATGAATTTGTTAATACGTTTTAACTGTAAACTGTATGTTTCATGCTGGGAGCCAACCGGCAGACACGAGTTCTCCACCTAATTCTGAGAACGGTAGAATCAGCCTAAACGTGTGAGCAACAGAGATTTCCATTACGACAACGAGGGTTGAAGAAGGTATCTCGTACTGCCTGTATGCAGAGAAACACCTACATTAGGCATCGAAACAAGGACGTTATCTATGAAAACAGGAATTTTTCGTGATTTTATACTCTTGACAGTAAGAAGTTAAATTTCTTTATCGTCTGAAGCTAACGTTGCACCACATAAAACAACCTCTTCGCTACATAACACTTCATACATTGTATACTTCAATAACCCCTGGTTTTATCTAATCGCTACGATAGCGGCTACTACTTAAAAAATCTTATGTAACAATCACAAAGCCCTATACTTGTTCCATTCGGAAATAATGGCTGTTACAGAATTATATGTCATTGTACTGTTAGAAACCAGAGAAGTCTTAAGTCGTAATTTCTAAAGTTCTCAATCAATTTAATATCTGTCACGTACCAACGCAACAGTGTAAGGCACTTTAAAAAACATAAATGACGTTACCAGTAGATAATACTCGGATAACGTTTGTTATGGATTGAAACTCCTGTTAACAATTATAAATTTAAAAAATATATTTTTAAAAAAACTTGTTAATCAGCATTGCTCAGAAATCAGCATTTTTCAAAAAACTTTAATTGCATGATTTACAAAGTGCTGGGTGTTAAGTATTAAATTTGAAACTAGGGAAAAAAATTCCATGAATTTTTGTGATGATCCTCTCCAATAATAGGTCAGATCTTTACCTAATGCTCCCCGAAACGGCAGGAGGCTGCGAGTTTGAATTTAGAAATGAAAGATAAAAATCTACTTCGAAAACTAATACTGTCTTGGCTGGTAATATAAAAATACTTGCGAGAGGAGCCAGACACTGACAGCAATGTTATACTCATTGTGTCTCAAGAGTTGAGAAATCATGGTACTACAACGCAGGAAGTAAATATATGTTCTGACGTTAATTATATCCGCCAAAGCATCCCAGAAATTTGGCCGGGTTTGTTTGTGACCAAGGCCGCATTTACGATATCTTTATAAATATTTATAAAGCAATATCGAATACGTATTCTTCTTCTTCTCTTCGATATCGGCTATCTAAGGACCACGAAAAGTAATACTGTACATTTATTTCGATGCCTCTTTTCTTGACTTCCAATAGTTCTTCATCCTCTCACTTTGCTGTTTCCTCCTTTCTTCTCCTGGAAACCCTTGAAATTTTGGATCAATCTCCTAAAAGTTGCTCTATCTTGTATTAAATCTTCTGTTATTTCGATTTCAATCATATCTTGCTTTACTCCTTGGATCCACTGGTTGCCCTTCTTACTCTTGTAAACATGGTTGAAAATTCTTTTTGTAAGTCTACGTATTATTAAGTTAAATAAATCTTTTAATGCAAAATACTGGATAATGCAATGATAGTAAAAAGAAACCGGTACGAGGATAACTTACTGAAGAATCGAAAGTTCGAAACGTGCTTTCTGTGTCGATTTCGCGACTGAAGTGAACCAGGTTACCAAGTGATTCCCTCACGTAGTTCTCGACTGATGATCGATAAAGAAGCTGCTGCCTATTGTACTTGTTGAAAACAAACACCCTCGGCAAAATCCCGTGGAATAACAAGTTTTATTAACAATATGAAAGAGCAGGTCTACATATTAAAGATAAACGATAAAAGATGATTGAGATCACCAAAGCACGCGATAGAATAAAAAACAATTATTTACACACGCATGTCAACAGAAACAGCGACAGCGTCCCACTAACCAGCCCCTTCCCACATCGCACCAAGCGATCGAGATTCCTGAATACTGATATAAAGTTTTAAAAGAAATAAAACAACGATTTAAATAAAAACGAATTAAAAATGGAATTGATATTAAATTCTAAATTCATCTATTTCAATTAAAAACTAATGAAATTTTTTATAAATACTTACTTTCAAACAACACATTAAAACTTGGATCTGCCACCACTACTCGCTGCTTAATGAATTTATATTACCTAACTTTCGGGACATGAAGACTAGGGAATTTTAGTTCCTATTGCAGATGTATGACGGCTGCTTACATCTACTTTCATACACCTAGGCCACAGTATACTGCAACCTTATGTTACAAGCGTTATAAGTCCTCAATGTTGAGCAACAAAGTTGTAATTTTTTGGTATGGGTGCACTGAAATGTTATTTTATAATATACCAATACTCAAACGATTGAACTGCGCATGCGCCGAACATTGTTTTCGGGAGTATTTCAAGACTTTCGGTGCTAAAACCATTTCGGAAATTGGTTACTTTCTTTGCACTCCTCTCCATGTAGTGCGGGACCCCAGGGCTGAAGGCTATGCCTAAATGTCACCCTGACATGATGCGAGTTTGGTGCCACTACCAATTTGTGAAAGGTATTTTTCACCTATCCTCCGATGTAATTATAATTTATTGCACATTGTCAAAATAAAAATTCTATTATATAATTACGTAGTCTTTCTCGGGGTTGAGAATATAAATAATGTTCTCGGGTGACTAGCCGAGTTATAGGAGTGTTATAATTACACAATATTTTGGCGCTCTCAATCGTCGGCGCCATCTTCCGGTGATTGAGAGCGCCGAAATATTGTGTAATTATGACACTCCTATAACTCGGCTAGTCACCCGAGAACATTATTTATATAAAAATTCTATTGCAAAATATCACCAAATTATTCTAGAAGTGGTATGTCACGAACATGAGCCAATTTTTTGGGGACGAAGTAACTTCACAGATAGTGTGTTAGGCTCTTCTCTCATGACGCTACTCAGAGGGAACGGAACTGATCATAGACTTAAATTACTAACTAGTTACTGACCAATATTTGCACGCGACACTACTCGAATCTCTGGAACTTCAGTCACTCGTGTGATTTGAGTGAGGCAACGATTTCTTCCAATTCAGATGATATATTATTCAAAGAAGGACAAGGAGATTAAAGCCTTTGCCTGCAAGACTACCAAGTGATAAAAATGCCAATCCTGTTCTATTACATAGGCAATGAAGCGTTCCCTCTTATGCAATATTTAATGAGACCATATAATTATCATCACTGGTGGCAGAGGGTGCATTGCACCAATCATAATGTGTAACCATTTGTACATAGGAAGGGATATATGGGATATAGCACGAGGTGCCCGTGGGCTATGTTTAGGAACAATCCTGGCATTCACCTGAAGCAATCTGGGAAAACCCAGATCAGGATGCCTGTAGGGGTATAGATACCTACTCCTATCAGGATGCCTGTAGGGGTATAGATACCTACTCCTATCAGGATGCCTGTAGGGGTATAGATACCTGCTCCTATCGGAATCTAAGCTCTCTCACTCGATAACTCCTACATACCCTACTCCCTAATCGCTCGTGGGGGGAAAAAAATGGATAGGTTCTAACACAGATTTATCTTATTTTCTCGGTCATTCCTACATATGTAGAAATGTAATGTTTAGTAATACGAGTTTGTAGTCATCCTGAAATAGGCCAGCCGTGAATGTTTCAATCAGCTTCTGCCGAGAGCAACGCCTTTGGTGTTGCAGGTATTCCTAACCCAATTCATTCAACAGCGCAGTTACACTTTCCCTCCAGCTGTATATACCTGTTACCAGTGGCGGATCCAGGGAGGGGGGGGGGTGGGACAGGGGGCTGAAGACCCCCCCCCTCCAAAAGCACCAAGGTCACCCCCAACGACATCGATTTTGGGGACTTTTTTTTTCTTGCCTGAGTCAAGCCGCCCCCCCCCCCCAAACCAGACAAGCCAAATCGTAGCCACCCCCCAAACCAAAATCCTGGATCCGCCACTGCCTGTTACAAATTAGGCGGCTCTTCTTTGGACCTTCTCCAAAGCATCCATTAATCCCTTTTGATAGGGGCCTCATACAGAACAACAATATTCTAGGTGAGAACGCACCAGAGCTTTGTATGCAATCTATTTAACTTCCGATGTACATCGTTTTAAATTACGACGGAGCATATGATTTGCTTCCCAATTACCTTCTCAATAAGTTCATTGCACAACAAATTATTACACCTAGGTATTTAGTCTAGGGTTACCAGACGTCCCCGTTTGCCGGGGACAGTCCCCGTATTTAGCTCTCTGTTATATTTCGTCCCCGCAATTCCCCGGATTTTTACTGTTGTCATCAGATTTTTTTTTTTAATCAAGCGAGAATTCTTTAAAAGCCCCGATTTGCTAGTGCATTCGTTTAAAGCAAGAGATATGAAGCGCACTTCTTTCCTTGTACGTGCCTAGGAATAAAAGAAAATTACAAGGATACTGCGTCTTGGACACAACAGCTTTGGAAAATCTCCTTGCTGTGTGCAACATGGCTGTCTGTGATCCTCATTTAAAATACAAAATATAAACAATATGGGGGTTTTAAGTTAACCCAACCTTTAATCATATAACTTATAAAAGTACAACGCGTGATTAGGAAAATGCCGAAAGCGTCCCCGCATTTTGGTGAAAAAGTTGCGAAGTGTCCCCGGATTTGGAGAAAAAATTCTGGTAACCATAATTTAGTGGAATCGACCGTTCTAAGGACAGTGCCATTAATTTTATATTCAGAGCTAAACTGTGTCACTTTTTACTTATATGCATGACTTGCCAATTTTTTTGTGTGCTTTTTCTGTGGCATGTTTCAGTGAATATTCACTCAAATTGTAGTTATATGAACACGGATGTTTCTCGATTTCAGTAACAAGCATTAAATTAATTGCCCAATCTGCCATTTTTGTTGAGAAATTAGTTGGTAACTATTAACATGGCAACCGGCCTGCAGCATCACTTGGAACTAATCATAGATGCGTTACGGATTGGTTACTAACCGATCACCCCCTGTGAGAGTCTCCAGACAAATACTAGAGCAGCAACTGGAAAGGAACTGATTGGTGATCCAAGTTCGTATCTGGTTTCTTTTCAGCAGGCCCAACGTAAGCGGGCGTGCAAGGCGTGCACCGCACGAGGGCGGTACGTCCAGGGGAGGGGCGGCAAATCGAGCGATCGAACACGTAATATTGTCGTAATACCCACCCCTCCGATAGCATAAGAAATGTCATTGCATGGAGAAAAATATCCAACCGGTGAGCAATTACTACTTTCTTTTATATTATAGCGTTAACAGCGCCATCTATTGTCATCCATCAGAATTAAGATGCAATGCGAAACGTCTGTCGGTAGGATCAATCGCCCGGCTGCACCGGTAAGCCGAGCCCATTGTCGTGCTATATAAAAGGTCTGGGGAAATTAGGGAATCACCACAGAACTTACTTCTTAGGCCGGGTCTGCACGTAACGTCTTGACTGACGTTTTACTTGATCAGGCAAGACGTCAGGTAAAACTGACCAAAAACTCGCGTCCACACGCTTACGTTTTTAACTTCCGTCTTCAGCTCAGTTCTATTGAAACCACGAGCGAAGCATTACTTTTAGTGGTTATTTCACTATATCTAATGAGATTAGCAACCAACTTCTAAATCATTCTTACTTTTTAAAGAGGAAAAGGTTCTTTCATATAAATTTGCTTCGCAAATTACCTCATGAACCTGAATACTGGCCTAATTATTTACGAATAGTTACGGATACTAATTTGAAATAATCTAAAAAAAATAAGACTCTGCTGTGACAGGGAGAATCTCGCCCCTTGAAGGACTGACTGCTATTCTAAGATTTCTAGTAACAAGTAGAAACTACGAAGATCTAGACTCTAGAGTTCACAGCTGTAATGTCGTAACAATCACTTATGCCACGGCTACACGCTCCGTCTTGCATGCGCAAACTAGTTTGCGCATGCAAGACGGAGCGTGTGGACGGCAACACGATAGCGCGTGCAAACTCGAAAGAGCGGCTTGTGCAATCGCTGACATGCTAAAGATTTGACTGCACAGTTTTTTTTTCCAACAGTGGAATGGTACGAAAGGATTCAAAGGAATTTGTAATTCAGTTTACAGAATTGTACAAATCGTTGCCAGCATTGTGGAAGATTAAATCGAAGGAATATTTTGACAAAAAAAAAAAAAAAAAAAAAAAAAAAAAAAAAAAAAAAAAAAGCTAATCATTTAATGACTGAAGAATTAAAAGAGGTATTGTCGCATTTTATGTCGTACTTTATGTTGTCTTAGCTCGTATTTCTACTTATTTATTTCGTAGTCGTAGTAAAGATATCTGTTTGATTATTTAATGTAATTTCTTCTGAAGTTTTCTAGCTTCGCCAATAACCAATGAACTTAGATTCCTTTTTATTTATAAAGTCATAACATCTTTAACCATCCGAAGTTACACAGGTTCTTTTACGCAAACAACTTTAAATTCAAAACGAACACGACCAGTTCTCACCAAGTTCGCCGATCCTGAGCTATCTTTCATCTGTTTTTCCAACGTTACCCTTAACTACCAATTTTCTCTAAGAGTAATTATTATAGTTATTCATCTCTGTTATACCACAGTATGTATAGTTAATTATGCATAAGTACCTTAATTGTAATTCAAATAAAACTATTTTCGAACGAGTAAGTACATGTAATTTAGATTTATAACAATGTTTGCATTGTTATGAATTTTTTACATAATCATACGCAATACTTTTATCGTTTTTCAAAAATGTTATATTTATTGCAATTGAGGTGGAACTAAATACAACAAGGGACATGATGACCAAAAAAAAAAAAAATCCTTGAGAAGTTGTCGGAAAGAGTTAAGAATTCTTTCAAATCAGGTGTCGGTACAGACAACATTTATCACCCATCCTTATGGTAGAATTTATTTAGAATTTTGTTAGAATTTTTACATGACCAAGAAGCTGCTCGGACCCTAATATCTAATTTTCAAGTCCTGGAATCCGAGGTAAATAATTATTGTATTTGTAACAAGATTTTAGTGCTTTAATAGGAGATGTTACTGCCACAGAGCTCATAATTATTTATTTTTCTTGTTTTGTTTGAATTGAAAAACATGGATAATGATGAGAAATCACTGCTGAGAATCTGAGGTACCTGTAAGTCCTGCCAGTTGCTAGGAACCTTAGGCTCCTTTCACACGGGACACTCGGTGTCCGGCCACTGAATCTTGAGACACCGCCGGAACATGGAACAGAATGAGAGCGTTCACACGGAGCGGCTGTGTCTTGCGCCACTGGATTCAGTGTCTGGTCGGTGGCTTTCCCCTCTAGCCGCTCGGACACTGCCCTGTGTCTCGGCCACCAACCAACCAGTCAGTTCTATTAGACCGTTCACACGAGACACCAGTGGCATGGAGTGCTTTGATACTGAACAATTTATAGAGCTGATTCGAGAAAGACCGGCTCTATGGGATGTTCAAGCAGTGGCGTATTCAAATAAAACAGAAAAACAAAAGTGTTGGGATGAAATATTTTGTTTGATGGTGCCCGATTTCAAGGAACTGCCAGATGAAGAAAAAAACAAGAAAAGTAAGTAAATTTTGTATTTAAAATTTACAATTTATTTTTTCATTTTAAATTTAAAGTTTTACAGTTTATACAAAAAATTTAATAACTAATTACAACTATATTGATACTGCAAAAAATTTATATTCTATTATATTGCCATGGAATATTGCCTTCCCCTACAAAAAATTCTGCAAATGAATCTCTTATTTCCGTTGGTTGTTTTGCTTTTACGTTATTGGCTTCATCGAAATCAATGAATCCTTCGCATGAGAGGGTATCATCAAACATGAAACCATCTCTCGAGCGCACAAAGTTGTGTAAAATAACGCATGCTTTAACAATGTCTTCAGAAAATTCGATTCCTACGTTAAGTGGCCTGTGAAAAATTTGCCATTTGTTGGACAATATTCCAAATGTGCACTCAATATACCTCCTGGCTCGACTTAGGCGATAATTAAATACTCTTTTTGTAGTAGAGAGGTTTTTACCACCATATGGTCTAAGAATGTGTTTTGATAAGCCGAATGCCTCATCTCCTACAAAAACAAAGGGAAATTTTGCATTTGTATGACTTCCTATCGGTGCAGGTGCGGGGACATTTAAGGAATTTGATTGTATAGCATGCCAAAGCCGACTTTCTTTAAAAATTCCTGCATCTGAATTTCGCCCATATGAACCAATGTCAACATAAGTGAAATTATAGTTGCTGTCACATGCCGCCAACAGAACAATTGAGAAATACTTTTTGTAGTTATAATACAGTGACCCACTATCAATAGGTTTTATTATTCTAACGTGTTTCCCATCTATAGCACCAAGGCAATTTGGAAAATTTGTGTTCTTATTGAAACCGTCGGCAATTTCCCGCCATTTATCTTGCGTTGGAGGTTGAATACATTCAGTTTTTAATGTTTCCCATATTAGTTTGCACGTTTCTTGCACAATTCCGGATAGCGTTGAGATGCCAATTCTATAGTAGTAATGCAGGTCAGTTAGAGAACTTCCGGCAGCCAGATATCTGTAAATTATTTAAAAGTAAGGTAATTTTCTAAAACAGACATTGTTTTGAACAGTTAAAACAATATTTTATTGTAATTGTTTTAGGCCATGAAATGCAACGCAGATGGAAGAGCTTGAGAAATAGCTTCACTAGGGAATTAGCAAAGCAAAAGATATCTAAGTCAGGTGACGAAGCGTCCAGCAGAAAATCATACGTTTATTTTGAAATGCTTAAATTTTTAAAGCCGACTTTTCAAAACAACAGGTAAAATCTGATTTGTGAGATCAAAAAATAGTTTGTTTTTTTTATTAATTTATTGAAAATACTAATTTATGATTTTTTTTTAAGAACACACTCAAGCCTGGAACCTGAAAATGAATGCCATGAACTAGAAGCACACATTCCGGAGGAATTTATTTCTCCGAGAGATCGTGGCCAAAAAAGAAAAAAGAAAAAATCGCATGACTCAGAGGATACTTTAAAGGAACTTAATGACACACTGAGAGAGTCAATAAGGTTGCGTTCTGACAGAGCTGATGACGATGATGACAAGTTATTTTTACTTTCCCTACATGCACATTTAAAAACCATTCCTGAAAATAAAAAGTTACTTGCAAAAGCAGAAATTATTCAGGTTTTAGCAAAATATAATGATCCACTGCCATGTGGTTCCGACAATTATAACAGATATCTCATTCCTTCCACTGCTTCTGCTCCTATCCATTATCCGCCATATCTGCAAAATGAATATTACCAAAGAAATATGCACCACCTTAACCATCACTCTGTTCCCAAGCCTAACACAACGGTGCAGAAGACTACCAACCAGCAATCTCCAGTTCCATCTGACGATTCGAGTTTGCTCTCACTTATGAGCAATGAATCTTCTTAAAATGTAATGTATTAATGTTACATATTCATGCAGATTTATTTTTAAATTTTTGACAGTATAATAAATTCTATAATTACAAAAAGAATTTTTTATTACCTAATTGTTACAGCCAATCTCTCAATCCCTGGGATACATTTTCGCATATTGGTGTCCTGGTAATTAAATCCAAACTTTATTTTTTCATGTAGTTCATGAAACGTAGACTGTGACATCCTGAAATAATTGAAGAACTTTCTATCATCCGCCAGAACTTCGTTAAACAACGTATAAAATGCACCACTTTCTAATCTCTTAGCACATATTGGATGAACCCACTTCCTTCTTTTCCTTTTCTTTTTTTTGAGATTGTTTAAAATGCATATTGCCGCGGCCAATTCCTCAGGTTCCAACATTCTGAATAAAACTAGTACCAATATGAATTACAACAATCGCCTTCATTGTCGGTGAGAAAGCGGGAGCTGTGTCTCTGACGTAAGAGACACCAAGTGGCTCTGAAGTGGCCGCGCTAAGATTCCGGTGGCCGGTGTCTAAGAATTCAGTGGCCGGACACCGAGTGTCCCGTGTGAAACGAGCCTTTATCCTCGCATTGCACGCGAATTGTGTAGTTGAATATGTCCAGTGAACTACAGAATGTCACTGTGGAAATGAGGGAAAGTCAAAGTGCAGAGAAGACGAAGGGGTAAAGCAAGAAGAATTTCTCATTTTCGTATCTTTCCCGGTAATATCAACCTTTACTAAGTACAATGATTAAAAGAAAGACGATTTAGACATTCTTAAGTAATTAAAAAACTTGTTGTTGTCTGAATACAGTTTAATTGCTATGGCGCTAACACTCTGGTAGCGATTTGCACATTTCCAGCACTCTCTTCACCCTCCTCCTTTCCTCCAATGGGTCCCAATCCAGCTCCTGTATCATATCAGTTACTGACTGGGTCCTGCGATAACTTCCACAAATAAATCTAGCTGCTCTTCTTTGCACACCTTCCAACTCCTGTATTTGATCATAAAGCAATTAAAGCTCCTGAAGTGGGGGAAGGCGCCGGGTCCTGAAGGTATTCCAGTAAGATTATTTTCGGAATACGCGGAAGAAATAGAACCATTTCTATCAGATATATTTCGTAAATCCTTAGAAGAAAGAAAAGTACCTTCTGACTGGAAAATAGCGCAGGTGATTCCCGTTTTCAAGAAAGGTGATCGGCGAGATCCTAGGAATTATCGACCCATATCTCTAACATCTGCCTGCAGTAGAATTCTGGAGCATGTCATATGCTCTAACGTTATGAAGTTTCTGGATGAAAACGAGTTACTTACAGCAAACCAACACGGATTTCGTAAGAACCGTTCGTGTGAAACGCAACTGGCTCTATTTTCGCATGACGTAATGAAGGTTATCGATGCAGGATCACAAGTTCATGCTATTTTCTTGGATTTCCAGAAGGCTTTTGACTCTGTACCACATAACCGCCTTTTGGCGAAGATTCGAGCGTACGGTATATCTGATCAGATCTGCGAATGGATACGCGATTTTCTAACTGGTCGGTCGCAGTATGTCGTCGTTGACGGGGAAGCCTCTTCAAAGCTAGATGTTACTTCGGGCGTTCCTCAAGGAAGCGTAATAGGACCACTTCTTTTCTTAATTTTTATAAACGATCTCGGTGACAACGTTAATTGCAGGATGCGATTTTTTGCTGATGATGCACTTATTTATAGGGAAGTGGGGTGCTCTGACGATTGCTTAGAAATACAGCGCGATCTGGATGTTATTTCGGAATGGTGCCGTAAATGGCAGCTTACACTTAACTGTAAAAAGTGCAAGGCAAAGCAAATAAGTAATAAAAAGACCCCGTTTGCTCACGAGTACAAAGTTAACAATTCAGTTGTTGACACGGTCGATTCCCTGAAGTATCTAGGCGTAACAGTACAAAGCAACATGAAATGGGACTTGCACATAAATTCCGTCGTAGGCAAAGCTAATTCTAAACTACGTTTTATAGGTCGTATTTTGAGAAGCTGCAATGCTCATACAAAGGAAATAGCGTACAAAACAATAGTGCGTCCACATTTGGAATACTGTTGTGCAATTTGGGATCCGTATCGCAAGGGATTGATTGACACGTTAGAGAAAGTACAGAGGACAGCCGCTCGATTCATGACCGCTAGTTACAGTCCTTATGTGAGTGTCACAGAGCTGATACGTGGGTTGGGCTGGGATTGTTTGGCGGACAGACGACGTCGTTTTCGTTTAAATTTGTTGGAGAATATGCGAAAATCTCTAATTTACGAGTGCAACGAAATACTTCTTCCGCCAACCTATTTGGGTCGCAATGACAGAAGGGATAAGATTCGAGAGATAAGATGCCGTACTGATACATTTATGTATTCTTTCTTTCCTCGTTCTATTCGGGATTGGAATACTCTAAAATAGGATTGGTGCTTAGCACCCTCTGCCACCCACAGTAATTGTGAATTGCACAGTATAGATGTAGATTTGATCTCCAAAATGTGGTCCCAAACTACACCACCATATTCAACAAATGATCTGACCAAAGTTTTGTAACCCAACTCCCTAACTTCTCTGTTACATCCTCTCATCACCCTCTTCAGCAAATGAAGGATTTTGTTACCTTTTTCTACCACCTGCCCAATTGAGTTTATCAAACGTTATGCAAAGAATTTACATTTCATCAAGCAAATCTGACCCCACTCTGTATTCATAATTAACCTTTACATGTATCTTTGTATCTTTAAGCCGACTCTTCTTGGCATTTATCTTCATTCCGTGCTGACCTACCCATTTAGATATTCTATCCAGATCATCCTGCAACTGTTCAGTCTTCACCTGTTTTTATCCTATTGTATACCATTGTATCATTTGCAAAATACCTAGATTCTGACCGTAACACAGTCATTCATTAGAATAATGAACAGCAACTCCCATATTTACTTCCACTTCTCTTGATAATGTATTTCCTACTCTAACCCTTTGCTTTCTGACTTTTAAGAATTCCTGTGCCCAGCAAGTAACTTTTTCATCCAATTCAATACATTTCAGTTTATGTAAAACCATTTTATGGCTCACTCTGTCAAATCCCTTAGAAAGATCTAGTGCCACACTATCAACTTGGCCTCCCATTTCAAATTCATTTGAATTATCTTGCATATAGCCCACTATCTGAGATTCAAATGAATATCCTTGCCTAAAGCTATGTTGTCGATCTGAAAACTAGTTTCGTTCTTCACATACATTTCTGAAATAGATGCATATCAATCTCTCAATCATTCTGCCCATCACTGATGACAAACTAATTGGCCAGGAATTTTCACCATATTTTTAACCCTTCCTTTATGAACTGGTACTACTATCGGTCTTTTCCAATCCTTTGGTAAGCAGCAAGTCTCCAAACTCATTTTAAACAAAATTTTAAGGTAAGGTACAATATCCTATCCCACAATCTTTAATAAATCTGTAGTAATATTACCTACAACAGTTTTAGCTTTCTGAGTTACTTCGCAATTTCCTGAGAATTTATTTCAAATTTTGTAGGTTTGTCATTTATAATCTCCTCTGATTCATTCCCTCCCATCACAGGATAACTGTCCCTAGTTGTCTCACCAAACCTGACACTCAGTATCTCTGCAATTTTAAAATTGTAAAGTAGGAAGGGGCATATGATCAGTAGACTGAACGCGTGGTGGCGAGTCTGGCGGCTCCACCTGGTGGCCTAGTGTAATAAGCTATGTAAGATACAATGCCCCGCCACGACTCTCGGCCACCAGTGGTTGCCGGCCTGGTCGCCGGGCAGGGCAGCCAGCCTGCCGCCGCCACTGGCTGCCCTAGTGTAATAAGCTCCATAAGACTCAGTGCCCAGCGACGAGCAGAGCCACCAGTGGCCCGGCTGGTTGCGCCGCCAAGTCGCCTAGTGTAATAAGGCCCTAAAATAATGCTTCCATTAAAAAAAAACCTCTTCTGTTGGCCACATCGTGACAGAATCACAGCTGCCGACACACTCGGTTTGCCAAGCTTACCTGTGCCGTGTGGTCACTCTTCCGTGTTCCGTCTTTATGTACAGTTTTTCACTGCGCAGTTTGCACATGCATGACGGAGCGTGTAGCCGGCGCATAGACGCCTTATACCAGAATCTTATAGAGTTATATGTAAAGTGTTGAAACCAGGAAATATACACAACATTCAACTAAGAAGACGTGGACTTGTTATGAAAGATGCGAAACGTGTAGGGGATACATTCAAGATGTACTTTAATAACCAAGAATCATGACATTGGCAGGACAACGCCGTAACTCTTTTAGGAGAATTGGATAAAATAAAATAATTTTGAAGACAATAATAATTTCTTTCATTTATATTTAGCATTACTACTGTCTAGCTATTAAATAAACCTATTTTATTTTTAAATGTACAGTTCTGTTAATTTGCAGCGGTCAACAACTTACTTCAATTTCTGATTCTCTGTATTGATAATTGTTTCTCTTGGTGTATCTTTATAGTTTAAGAATAGAAGAAGGTCGAAGTTCCACAGAGAAGCCGATTGCTTAACTTTTAGCAAACTTTTAAGAAACACTGAACGAAAAGAATTGATTATTTCTTTCATATCAACTTCCTTTGTATCTCCAAGATACACTTGCTTATATTTATCAACCAAAGCATATGCTTAATTTTTTTGTCCCGATCGCTGTAGCCATTTGACTTGCCGTATCCAGGAAGGACTATGATATAACGCAATTAATTCCGTAAAGAAATCACTGCCCTAGATTCTAAAAGACCACCGCGTAAAATGTTTTCGAAAAGAAAAACAAAATAATAGTTATTTTAGCTCCGCACAAGGAGGACAAACATCAGTCAAAACCCACAACAATGATGGAAGTCAGAAAACAAAGCTCCCGCCGATCCGTTTTCTGGAAGTCGTCCGTCTTCATTCAGTTGAGGTAAAACGTCCGTTTTGCTGTCCACACAATGTTCTGTCTGATACGTTTTGCCTAATCAAGTAAAACGTCAGCCAAGACGTTACGTGTAGACTCGGCCTTAGTTTGTACTTGTATGCATTCGAACAGTGGTGTCGCACATGAAACTGCAATTTTGTTAGTACTTCTTCTGACGTGGGTCTTGGTATAATTAACTTTGTTATTGTGATTGCAATTAATTGTATCATCTGTCCGTGCAAAATATAAGAGCAAAAAAAAAAAAAAACGCGATTATGGTAAGTACCTATGTTTATTTATTGGTTAATCATAATCATTACTACTCCTAGTATTCGTTTGTTTATAGCATTTATACAATTAAATCTTTACGAAATTTAAACTAAAAAATTGTAGTTTAAAAAACTAAAAACATGCTTTCGTAGTAATCTGAACTAAAAGGTAAAAAATAATCCTTAAATTTAAAGATTTTGTTTAACAGCGATACGACTGATTACCAAATTAGCTTTAATGTAAAAAAGCGTGGGGTGCTATATCAGTTGTCTTATATTTTTTGTCGCTAGCTGTTTGAAAAGATAGTCATTGTCAAAAGTTATGTAGAGAGCACCTCACGCTTTTTTGTATTAAAGTTAATTTTGTAATCAGATACTTTATTCTTTAAGCTTATTCTAAAAATTAATTTATCCTAAATTGTGGGACGTTCTATCACTGAAATATAGTCTTCGCGGGTTTTCCGCCGTATATTGTTGAAGAGAGACAACAACGAGCTTTCGGCGGCTGCCTCTGCCTCCATCTTCAGGTTAGATGTGTGCTGCAGGGAGTACCAGCGCTGCACTGACAGTGTCATCAGGCTCCATCAATCTTCCCTTGCCCTTAGGCAAGGAAATTCGCTGTTGGAAGTTCTTGCCAATTTGGCATTACCTTCCTTTATTACTTTTTGTGGTTTTTGTTGTTTGCTTTTTTGATTTATCCTTTCTGTTGGAGCATTGTTGGTCCATAGGTGTCAGCTTGTCTCGATCGGGCAGCTGTTGCCTTACGGCGACGTCTGCCCTATCGGTTGCTGGTTTGCTGCGGTTGCGACTGCGTGCGCAGTCGCTGCCGCGACCATCTCCGGGATTTGCTGTATGGCGTCGGTCACTGCTTGCGCCAGCTGACCCAAAGCAGCGGCCGACGTATCTGTTGCGGGAGGCGGGGGCAGCTTGCGCGACCCTCTCGCCTTGGCTGCCGGTGGTCGACTGGCGCTGTCGGACGCCGCCCGCCGCCGCCCGAGCCATTCACGTTCTTCCTGTAACAAAAAGAACAGAGTATGCTGGAGGTTGTTGTCTTTCGACATTTCCTCCGCGGGGATTAGTGATGGGGTATAACATTTCGTGGGGTTTGTCGTCTCAGTTGGCGCTGTCGGACGGCGTCGGTCCACTATAGTGCCAGCCGGGTGCGGGCCTCGTATGTTGCCGGGCAGCGTCAGGCGCGTGGGACAGCCGCCGTATGCTGCCGTGTGTCCAGCCGCCTCACAATTGCAGCACCAGGTTTGGTGCCGCGGGCTTGGACATTCGGCACCGCGATGTCCCCGGCCGCATCTTAGACATCTGGTGGGCTTGGTACACTGCCAGGACAGATGTTGGTAGCTCACTGACAGTGTCCTCCGCGCGCCCTAATAAGGCCTGGCCTCTCCCCTCCCCTCGCTCCGTCCCGCAGCTGCCGTCTTGCGCTCGTCGCTGATTGGCTGGTGGGGCGTCGGTCCCAGCCAACCCCGGCGGGCCGTAAACACTTCCCGTCGGCGCCCGCCTACCTCTCTGTTTGCAGGGTGAATGTTTCAGAAGGGACAGAGCCGGCTTTTAGTTCACATTACTACGAAAGCGTTTTTTTTTTTAACTATAATTTTTTTTTAACTTTTTAGTTCAGATTGTTTCAAAAATTTGTTTCTTACTGTAGGCTTTTCATTGAGAATCTCTCTTTTTCTTTGTGTTGTAGTTTTTATTATTAATTATATGTACAAAATATCAGACTTTCTGAAGGTGGTGAAAATTGAACTGAAATTTTCTATTACATTCAACCACTTTTAAGTTGCCACTGACAACGTGCTGAGAATGAAATTATTGAATTTTTATCGATTCTTAATAAGAGTGCAAAATTTCAAACGATTCGGACATCAGGAAGTGGGTGAACACTGAAATGAAAGATTCCTTTACATACAACCTTTTTATTGTTATCATCAAAGTAACGAGAATAGCAGGACGTTGCTAAGAGACTACTGTATTGTCGACGCTTCTTAAAACGTGTGCAAAATTTTTCTGTTGTTACTGTCAAAGTGTAGAGAATATCCAGACATAGCTATGAAATTATTGTATTGTAATCAGGTATCAACACATCAGAAAATTTTCAAACAATTCGGACAACTGGAATTGGGTTAGAATTAAATGGCAAAATTCCATGACTTCAACCATTTTTCTGTTGTTAGTCAAAGTAATGAGAATAGGTAAGAAATTATTGTATTGTCACCGGTTTTTAATATGTGTGCGAAATTTCAAACAGCTCGGATATCTGGAAGTGGGTCAAAATGGAGTTGTAAAATTCAGTTACATTCATTCATACATACATAAATACATACATACAGGTCAAGTTAATATAAAGAGTGTAAAAACCAAGTGTGTATCTGATCATGCACAGGTCACACCGTAGGGTTCCGTAGTCAGTGCAGGCAAAACAAAATTCTAACAAGATTTCTTAGCCAAAACTCCATGTATTTTAAAAATACAAAGTTAATTTTGTAGTTCATTTTACGGAATTTCTATGAACTTTTTACAGACTCAACTACATGGTTAAGTTGGTCAACTGTGACTCGTAAACTAGAAAAGCCTACTTATCCCTGATAGTCTTCATTTTTAAATTCGTTATATTATAATATTAATGTTTTTTATATTTACCGTTTACGTAAAATTTCAGGAACCGCAAAAAAGAAAAAAAAAAAACTTTCAGGAGCGAAATTTCGACAGCAAAAACGAGAAAAGGAGTTACAGAAAGAAAAACTGGCGGGTTCTTTAATTAAATTTTCAAACAAGCCAGAAAGTAAGGAAACGGAATGTCTAGAAAATAAAGTAGCTTCAACCAGGGGCGTAGCTGCTATGGGGCTAGGCGGCGCAGTGCTCAGGGGGCCCCCGAGCATACCTCTGGGGGCAGTTTAACGTCGTCAGTGATATGCAGTGGTTTAGATTGTGGTAATGATCCCGGTTTGTGGCCTGCCAATATGTCTAATGATCTTGTTAATATTTTGATTAAACGTGGTCCTGTACAAGTTTGTAATTACAATTTTCCCACTAATGACGATAGTAGAAAATTTGCAGACAATTATTATTCCAGAAATCTTCCGAATGGAAAAAAAATTAACAGAGAATGGCTTGTTTACTCTATTTCAAAGGATTCAGTCTATTGTTTTTGTTGTAAAATATTAGGTAAAACTGTAAATACTTTGTCTTCTTTGAACGGTTTTTCTGATTGGCAGCATTTATCGTTAACATTAAAAAGACATGAAACAAGCATTCCCCATAGCGAAAATGTGAAAAAAATTGGTGCAATTGAATAATATGTTAAAAAATAAAACTACTGGATAAAGGAAACAAAGAAACTGCCGCGAGGCACTGAAAATAAGATAGGATAGGGAAAATAAACAGTTACCCGTCACTTACCACAGATGAAGGCAGGAGGGCGAGACACGTAAAAACACAAAAACAAAAGAATTACACAATATTTCGACTTTTTAGTCTTCCTCATGTAGGAGGCGAGACATATGGCAGGGGGAAAGATGTGGTCACATCCGAGCCTGCCACATGAATGAAGCACAGGCGGAAAACGCGTGGTAGTGGAAGAATTGCCGGGAGGGGGGGGGGGGGGGGGGGGGTAGGGAATAGGCTTGACCAGCGATAAAAGTGAAATAAATGAATATAATGTCTGTGTAGCTTAGTTCAAAAAGTTATAATTGAGAATAAAGGGAGATAGAATAATTTAAAAAATATATATATATATACAAAAAATAATAAAATAAATAAATAAAGAGGAAAATATATATATATATATATAAAATTATAAATAACTGTAAAATGAAATGAGAGTTAGCAAGTGACAGGTTTAACGTAGGTTTAGGCCAGGGGTGTGTCTGGTGTCAAGGATATGTTGATAGGCTAGTTTTTTCCTGGCCTGGAATCTGTCAACCAGATACTCCGCCGTGGGCATGATTTCTTACGTTCCTTCCCTGAAATGCGTCTCCTCCTTCCCAAAATCCTACCCACTGCTCCCCGCACTTGCTTCAGCAGACCGCCCAATCTGTACAACATCTTGGTCCACAAGTATTTACCTGCCGACTCCCCTAGACCTACACAGGGATCTTTCCCGTGTAACAGACCCCGCTGTAAAACTTGCAGCATGCACCCTGCCACCACTACTTACTCTAATCCTGTCACAGGCGAATCTTTCCCTATAATTGGACATGCCACATGTGCTACCACTCACCTTATTTACCAACTCACCTGCATCCACTGCACTGCCTCTTACATTGGTCTCACCACTCAACAACTTTCCTACAGAATGAATGGCCACAGGCAAACAGTTTATACTTCCAACCCAGACCATCCCGTGGCAATTCATGCGAACTTCCATAATTCAAACAACCTCAACACCTGTTTCACAGTCAGAGCTATTAGAGTTTTTCCAAATACCACCACCACTTCAGAACTCCGCAGATGGGAACTAGCCTATCAACATATCCTTGACACCAGACACACCCCTGGCCTAAACCTACGTTAAACCTGTCACTTGCTAACTCTCATTTCATTTTACAGTTATTTATAATTTTATATATATATATATTTTCCTCTTTATTTATTTATTTTATTATTTTTTGTATATATATATATATATTTTAAATTATTCTATCTCCCTTTATTCTCAATTATAACTTTTTGAACTAAGCTACACAGACATTATATTCATTTATTTCACTTTTATCGCTGGTCAAGCCTATTCCCTACCCCCCCCCCCCCCTCCCGGCAATTCTTCCACTACCACGCGTTTTTCCGCCTGTGCTTCATTCATGTGGCAGGCCGGATGTGACCACATCTTTCCCCCTGCCATATGTCTCGCCTCCTACATGAGGAAGACTAAAAAGTCGAAATATTGTGTAATTCTTTTGTTTTTGTGTTTTTACGTGTCTCGCCCTCCTGCCTTCATCTGTGGTAAGTGACGGGTAACTGTTTATATCCTATCTTAAAATAAAACTACTGTAAACCAAATGCAACTGAGACTATTAGAATCAGAAAAAAAACAATGGTGTGATGTATTAGAAAGAATCATAGCTGTTTTTATCTCATCAGTGTCTTAACTTTTCGGGGCTCATCAAAAACATTGTATGAGCATGATAATGGTAATTTTCTGAAAGTGATTGAAATGATAGCATCCTTTGATTCAGTCATGCGGGAACATATTCACAGAATTCAATCCTTTAAATATGATTCAAATTGTATGACTCACTATTTAGGAGATCAAATTCAGAATGAAATCATCGATTTACTCGCCAAAAAATTATATACTAGACAAAGTCAGAGAATCAAAATATTTCTCCATCATATTAGATTGCACACCAGATGTAAGTCACACAGAACAAATTACAGTTGTACTCAGGCATGTTCTTTTAAACAATGAAACTAAAACTGTTGTGATATGCGAAAATTTCGTTGGTTTCTGTCCTAATACCAACTCCACTGGTGAAGATCTATCAAATTTTGTTTTGGATTTATTTTCACAATTAAATCTCAACATTAAAAACCTACGTGGTCAAGGTTATGATAATGGTTCTAATATGCGTGGGAAACACAATGGATTGCAAAAAAAAAAAATTGGAAATCAATAATCATGCATTTTACGTTCCATGCTCGACTCAGACTCAATTTGGTAGTAAATGATGCAGAAAATATTACGTACGAAACTGAACTTTTTTTATATAATTCAAGAGATTTATGTTTTCTTTTCATCATCTACAAAAAGGTGGTCAATAATTTGCAAACATTGACCAGATCTAAAATTAAAAGCTTTAAGTGCCACGCAATAGTCTAGCAGAATCGATACAGTCAAACGTTATCATCTCGAAAAAATATTTGATGCTTTGGTGCAAATATCTGATAATTCATTGGAATGGGAGTGTACTACATCTCACAAAGCTCATTTGCTTGCTTTAAACATTCAAAATTATAGATTTATTTGCTCTGTTGTAATTTGGTTTGATATTTCAAACGAAATTAATGCTCTTAGCAAAATGATGCTAAGCCCCACTATAAATACTCAAATCTGCATAAATTTGTTAAATAAGTTGATTGATAAGATCACAGAATATCGCACGGATGAAAACTTTGAAAGGGTGTTAGAAGAAGCTACCAATGTGGCTCATGAACTCAATGCAGAAATAGATTTTCCACCAATAAACACAATTCGTTCAAGAAGAAAACCAACACATACTGATGAAGTTCTACTAGACCCCAAAATCAAATTCAAAGTAGAGTTTTTTTTCTTCAGAATTCTATATCAGACATTAATTTCTTTAAAGGATAGATTGAGGAGTTAAAAACATTTACTGACGTATTTGGCTTTTTCAGCAATAACTTATTTAATTACTCCAATGAAGAATTAATGAAACATTGTAAAGATTTAACTCTGAAGCTTAAAGACAATTCAAGTAGTGAAACAGACATTGACGGCATAGATTTGTTTAGTGAAATCAATGCTTTAAAACTGCAATTTCCAGAAAACCACTATAATGATCCACAAACCCTATTACAATATCTTTTTGCTAATGACTTAATTTCAACATTTCCGAACCCAGCAATAGTGTTAAGAATATTACTTACACTGCCGGTTTCAGTTGCATCTGGCGAAAGGTACTTTTCAAAGTTAAAAATTATAAAAAAACTATTTAAGATCAACAATGCACCAGCAAAAGTTAAGTAATTTAGCTATAGTTTCAATTGAACATGAAATTTTAAACAGTTTGGATAAAAGCACATGATAGCTAATTTCACAAACATGAAGGCAAGAAAAGTCCAGTTTCTGTAGGTAAATATCTAGATGTTTTTTTTTAGTTAAGTAAATAAAAATATATTTTCTTTTTAAAGTATTCTTTACTTTTTTCGCACCCTTATGAAGTGCCCATGAACTTGGTCTAAGGAAGGGAGGGAGTATGTAAAAAGCTACGCTGGGCTATTATTTGTCACAATAGCTACAGAACACACAATAGCATGTGAATATTTATTTCTGTCATTTAATTATCTCCAAATGTAATTTTCAATAGTCTATCAAGAGAAAACGGTGCAAAATGTCTTCTAGAATCAATAGGGAAAAAAAGCTACGTGCTGCGCCGGAGGGGGTTAGAGAGAAAAGCCATGTCAGGCAATGTGAGGGGATGGGATTCAGAGGAGGACTACGTACTTTATGGATGCTTCCTTATGAGATAACATTAAGGAACCTTTATGACAAACTCAGTGTAGCTACAGTAGAACTCCAACTATCCAAAGCAATTGGGACTGGACCGCATTCGGATAATCAAAAATTCAGATAATTGAATTTTTTCCGAAAAGGGTTTTTATCTTGAAAATGGGATAAAAAATATTTTTAAAGAAAACCAGCTTTTAATTAATTAAATAAAAAGGCAATACTTTCACATGTTAAGGCATACTTACAAGTGATGTACATTAGTACAGTATGTACGTACCGTCATTGCTTGCTGAACATCTCTGTCAAAGTAAGCCGTTTGACTATTCATCCGTTTTCGGGCAGCCAAGTCGTGAGAAGTTTGCATGTGGTTACACTCGGGCTGACGCTCCATCCACTTCAACGCAGTGTCAAGGCCGGCAAAAGCTTGACTAGCTGATGGTCCCGTGTCTGCTTCAACTTCGACATTAAGGTCACCTTCTTTCTCAGCACTTTCTTCTCTCACCTTTCAATAAGTGCATCATCATTTAGAATTTCATACCCAGGGTCTGACGAATCACATACCACCCGCTCTCCTATATCTTCAGCGCTAACTTCTGAACATCCAGGAATTTTCAAAAGAATGTTTCACAACTCCTCAAGTGACACGTCATGCCCATCTTCTCCTGTCTCTTCCCTTTCCTTTTTCTCCTTTTCCTTCTCTTCTTCAGTTGGTATATCTTTCAAATTGTTCTACGCACGTCTTAATTTGACTGCCTTAACCAAGCTTCCGGCACCATGTAAGCGCAATCTTTCAAATTTATTTTTTTGTGGTTAGCCAACAACTACTTCGTCTCCGTCCTCCAACAAAAGTTTTGTCAACAATGTATTCTGCAGCGTTGGAGTCTGCTGATAACTTCTCGCCACTTAAATCTAATTCAGGGACACCGTGCCTGGACTTAAAATTTCTTAACCAGCCATTACTTGCTTTATAGGTTGAACAACCAAGTTTCTGAGCCAAGATTTTAGCTTTTTCACAAAGAATCTGACCAAAAATTGGGTTTCCCATAGAACGTTACTGCAAGAACCACTTGAAAACGGTATCTTCTAAATCTCTGTTGCTGCCTTCATTGATTTTCTTTAAGAACTTCCATCTTCTTTATCAAGCACTGATACGAAGGTTAAAAGTGTAGGTTTGCTCCTTTTAATGCCTGAAATCGTTGACTGTCCAACACTCTTATCTGATTGGTCTATAATTTTTATTTTATCCGCTAATGATAACACAACACGTTTTCTTATAGAAGCCACGGTGAATGGCGAAACGCACTCACAAACAGAACAATGCACTGTCGCCGAAGAGACACGCTGACTGACAACAATGCGGTTGGCCGACACTTGCGGGCCAGTGGAGACGCCACAGTTTCTGCCCCGGCTTGGAAAATTCCTAGATCCGTCACTGGGAAGGACAATAGTGCGCACACAGAATCAATATTTTGTGAATCGCAGTACATTTCCGTCTTGGTTAAAAAAGCGATTCCGATAGTCTGAGTTGGTATAGTTGGAGTTCTGCTGTAGTCATGGTTAAACAGGGGGCGGCATAATCGGTACTGCACGTCGGCGCTCTAACAGCTAGCGGCGGGCCTGCTTTTCAGTAGCACTGTGTGAGAAGGACGTTACCGATTTTACAGTGGAAGAAGGACTGGACAGATTCAAAAATTTAGTAACTGGGTAATGTAATTTTCTCCTAAATAAAGCCAAAATTTTCCATTAACAACAAACTCTTAACAGTTGTTTCACCTATTCAAAATTAAGATAGATTTCATTTATTGGAATAAGTGCAAAAATTTAATGTAAAAATAACATTCTGAATTTGCTATCTGCATTTGTTAAGCAGGAATTTTATAAATTGAATGTGGTGATTAACATCTTTAAAACAAAGTAATCTGAACCAGAAAAATGCTTAAAATCCAGCCTATTAGAACACTTTGCATTTAGTTTTACCAAAATTATTTTATCTGAATAGAACAATGAAAATTTCACTCAACCACATAAATTTTGAAGAGATTGTTTCACAACCTAAACAAATCTTTATACAATTTTTTTTGGATTGTAGCCTGCTTTAACACACTCAGAATTACTACAACTGGAGATCAATTGAGGTACTTATCAGAATAAGTGCCAACACCTACAACAATCATTCAGACCTAAATCTTTAAATATATCAACAAAAAATAGTTTTTGTAATTATGAAAACACAAACTCAGTTTAATCAGTTTCAGTCAGCAGTAATATATTACACAATACACACAGGGTACAAGGGTTTTTTTTTTTTTTTTTTTTTTTATTATCCAGGCATTAAAACACAGTACCTGTTAATGTTTACAACTTGCTTTGGAGTGGGTGTAGCATCAGAGCTACAACTGGTTGCTAAACTTTTGTTTACTGTATTCACTGTTAATTTATAAGGAAATAGTCATACATCGTTACAGGCAGTTTTTACTCTTGCCCATTCTATTCTTGAGAAACTGGATCTAAGAAAACGCATGTTGGAAACAAACAAAAATAAAGATAGCAATAATGTTTTTAATATTTTTCCAAATTTTTGAGGAAAACTATACATACAAAAATTAAACAAACATACACCATCAAATCTTAAAAAACATTTTATGTGCTAATGATATCCTCAAATATACTTGATTTGAAAACTTAAGGTTCAGAAGCAACAATATAAAGTTTTGAGGAACAAGCTGTGTTTTTTTTTGAGAAAATGAACAGTTTTGCACAGTTATGCTCCTTCCAGTGAAGTTATCACAGTCTTTATGAGAGGAATGAACTTTTGAATTAAGTCATTACTGCCTTAGTAATAATCAAAAGATACAGCATAGTGGAATACAGCATATATCAGTCATAGTGACAAGGACAAACACTACACTTTTACTGAATACCCTCAATATATCATAATGCAAGACATCCTAAACAGACCTTGTGAGACTTTGACCCTAATTACTTCATAAGTATTGAAATTAAACCTTCTATTGAACATACTATAATGTTCCAACAAAATCAAAGGGTAAAAATTTCTGGCTAGTATAAACAGAAGCTGCAGTAAAATTTATTCATTTTGAATAGTTTTTCTGCACGTCCAGTCAAAATTTATCAGATCTTTCAGTATGAACATACAACTGTCACATTTGACTTTATTTCGAACAATAGCCAAAATCATAGCCATTAAAAATGCCATAATAATATATTTCTGTTATATTACTAATCCAGAGACAAAGTTGTAATGAATAGTTTTAATAAATAATCTAACGTGTGACTTTCACAATAGTATACACAAATAATTATGCCTATAAAACTGGTAAATTCAATTTTAACCAAACAACCATGTATAAAATAAATGAACACTGACAACCTAGTGTAACAATGATTCAAAACAAACAAGATGCACAGAGCAATGAATTCCAGAAAATTCAGCACATAAAACTTGAATATGACCATCCTGAAATGATAGAAACAAATTTCAGAAGTCTTTTAACCTTACACTTTAATGTAACCTTTCAGTGAAATGAGTAGTATCACAGCCAGAAATATTTTAGGATAGAGAAACATAAAATTGGAAGAGGACCAAACTCAAACTAGGATAATACTGCTACTGGAATTCTGAGATCACTACACATTCATTAGTTCAAGAAAATGTTTGCATCACCATATTGCTTAGAAAAGTTTATATCATTTCACTGGTACAAGTTCACATCCGAATTTTGGCAGTAAATTTAATACCATATTCAGCAGTAAGTATCTACACACAGTGCATTTAACATTAATAAGCATATTAGGCAAAGTGTCAATGAGGCCATATCTATTAATTAGGCCTAATAATATTGAACACCTTTTTTCATATTCACATCTTTACCTATAATTGGTAGATTGAAACTAAAATGCAGCTATCTGGACAAATGTGAAATAGTTTCCTTCTTAGGCAACTTTTACGTTAGCTTTGAACTATACGTTTCCAGAGAATCTGTATTAGATACTGAGAGAACCTAAAACACATTTATCCCCCAAAGATAAAAACCAGTACACAATCCTTAATCTTTCAGACTGATATAATTTCTCTGAAAATTAAGATCTGTAATCAAACATATTTTGCTACAAAAATTTCTTATTAATTCCAAACTCTTGCTTAACACACGTCGATTGATGTTCCAATGAATTCACCCCTTCAAAATACAGCCAAAATATTCCTTTAAAGTACAATATACAACCGAAAGCAGCATTATGGACAAATTAAAAGATGAACAAAACAGCACCATTCACATCCTCTTCCACAGTACGCTGCTACAGACACGAGAGTCAATGCCGAGTAGCCATCCATCACGCAGACATCTTCTCCAGACGTGCACACAACCGGACAGTCTCTAATTCTAGTAAACCGGAGGAAGAAAGCATGTCTTGCTCCAAATCACTCTCATTAGCCGAGTCGTTTCTCGCATCCGATGCACATTCACCTACCCAGCAAGCCTTGCCCGAGGCATGTGACTGTCAACACAGTAATAAAGACAGAAAAATCAAGAAACAGTATCATAAATCATTGCATGGTTTTATTAACACTAGTAGGATGTTGGCCAATTACAGTCGTCAAATATTTGCCATATATAGTGGTGAAACAATGTACTAAAAATCTTAAACACGTTACAGAACTGGCATCTAAATTAAAATAACATACTCTGATTTTAGGTATTGTACTTTATAAATAATAAAAATTAAGCATAACTTAAGGATAAAAACTATAAATAAATAAACAAACAAAAAATATTACAAGCTCTTTTATAACTGATATTAAAACATTGAAATTTTGTGCAAAATTAGATAGCTGAAAATATAAGTAGATCTCTATAACACAAAAAATGTACTTGTTCTGGAAATAAATGATAAAAAAAAAGGAAGAAACAGAGCGTAGTAAAGAAATTCCAGTATTATTTACATTAGATTAATACTAATCACTATAATGCTGTAGTTCAACCATCAGTACTCTATGGATCAGAGTGCTTGAACATAGAAAGCGACAATTCAGAAAAATGGAACTAAAGGAGCTGTCAAAGGAAATTACAGACTCGAGCATAATAAGGACCTATACCAACAAATGGAGGGCATTACAACAGCCATGAGAAAAGGGAGACTAATGTTCTACAGTCACATAGTTCAGATGGACAATCACACAATTGCCTCCAAAATATTTAATACAGTTTTAAAGGGAAAGCGACTAATACAAAATGGACAAGGCTAGTCAGAAAAGATCTTGTGCACCTGGAAATTAACCCCAATGACATTTACAACAGAGGTAAGTAAACAACGTTGATTGAAACAACATATTCTCTCTGGACACTAACAGCTAAAACACTGCACCTCTCATCTGGGGTGAAATGGACCAAAGAAATAAAAGACAATTACAGTGCAAGGATGAAATAATACTGAGCCAAAAAGAAAGAGTTAAGAACTACACGGTCCACCGAGGCCAAAACGGAAAAGGTGATGTTGAATGCTAATATTGGATAATGTTAAATTTATGCTCTTTTTTTTTGCCGTCATCAGTCTTTTGACTGGCTTGATTCAATCCTCCATCCCTTCCTATCTTGTGATAACCTCTTCATCTCCACATATCCCTTACAACCCAGGTTCTCAATTATCTGCTTCATATAATCTTTGTCTTCCTCTACAGTTCTTACCTTTGACTACTCCCTCCACCAGCAAATTAACCATCCTAGCATGTCTCAAAATATGACCTACCAGCCTGTCTCTTCTTTCTGTAAGCTTCTTCCACAAACTTCTTTCCTCACCCATCATTTCCAAAACTTGTTCATTTCTAAATGTGCCTGTCCATTTAATTTTCAGCATTCTTCTGTAGCACCATATTTCAAATGCTTCAATTTTCTTTATTTCCGGTATTCCTAAAGTCTATGTTTCGCTACCATAAAGTGCTGTGCTCCACACAAAGAGTTTTAAAAAGTTCTTTCTATTCTGCTTTTAACATCATTCCTGATTCAGTCGTCTGTTGTAATTTTGCTTCAAAAGTAATCGAATTCACTTCTCCAATTGCATTCGATCCTATTTTTATATTTAATCTCTTATCATTTCTGCTACATTTCATCACTTTAGTCTTGCTTTGATTTATATTCAGTCCAAAATCTCCTTCAGTATTTTGTTCATGCCATTCAGTAATTTATCAATATCCTCAGCCCTTTCTGCTAACAAGTCAATGTCATAAGCAAATCGTAGCATACCGATTTTTTCTCCCTGAACACTAATGCCATATGGAATTTTTTTTTTTTTTTACTTTCTTTATTGCTTCCACTACATACAAGTTGAATATTAACAAGGATGGACTACAACCTTGTCTCTCACCCTTTTTAACTGATGCTTGTCTCACATGATTCTCTACTTTTATTATAGCTACATGATTCTTATACAGTTTATATTCTTCTATCTCGATACTTTAGACCCGACTTCTTTAAAATTTTGAACATCTTGTCCCACCTAACATTATCAAAAGCTTTTTCTAAATCAACAAATGCCATAAAAGTACCTTTGTTTTTCTTGATCCGCCCTTTAAGTATTAATCTTAAAGCCAGAATTGCTTCCCTTGTACTGCGATTTTTCCTAAAACCAAACTGATCTTCACCTTCTATGTCTTCTACTACCCTTTCCATCCTTCTATATATTATTCTGGTCAGTAAATTTGAAGCATGTGATGTTAGACTAATGGTGCGATAATTCTCACATTTGTTGGTTTATGCTTTCTTCGGAAGTGTGAAGATGATTTTTTACTAAAATCAGTTGGGATTTCTCCTGTTTCACAACTTTTTGATATCAGCTTGAATAATCTTTCGATTCCTTCTTCTCCTATGGATTTAAGAAGTTCTGCAGGGATTTAATCAATTCCAAATGCCTTATTTGCTTTCAAGTCATTCAGAGCTCAATTAAATTCTGTCCTCAAAACAGGATTTCCTAAGTCATCAATGTTGAAATCGCCTTCCTTTTCCATTACGCTATTGTTATGCTCATACTGGGTATCAATCAAGCGGACCTATTTAAAGGATACAGAGTAAAATATATATTTTTTAAAGTATAATATACAAGACACATTGATCTACAGGAAACTAGCTGTCTCTCACAAACTACTTAGTAAAATATGATTAAAAAATTGTGACAACCCTCCTGATTCAAAAACTAAATGCATACTGCTTTCAAGAGCCAGATTGCTAAACCTAAATATTACAACCAAGAGAAGAAACTTCAAAAATAGTGGGTTATGTAACTAGAGAGATCAACATGAAAAATATGTACGAGGTAAGGTATTGCTTCACAAGCCGAAATAAGAACAATGATGCTTCATTTTCTGCTCTAACCCTCACATATAAGAAGCACTGCATGAATTGCAAAATCATGATCTCTACAAGTAACAACTTACTGTGCAAACTAGTTGGGTCACAGTGGGGGTAGTCAACCACAAACTATACGTACGTCAGCAATGGCCCTCCGTTACTCTGTTGCAGAATATGTATGTCCAGTGTGATACTCATCACCTCATACTAAACAGATGGATGTAGCCCTTAATAACACCTGTAGACTAGGGATAGGCTGCCTAAAGTCTACCACAGTTAACAGGCTTTACCAGCTTTCAGGGATTGCACCACCCAGTATCCTGAGAGAAGTGGCTGCAAAAAAGGAGAGGACTAAAGTAGAATGGAAAGTGCTCATCCACTGCATGGCCATACACCACTAACTCGGAGACAAGTCGAGAAAAAGCTTCATGAGAAAATCGCAGGCATAATTGGATAACCTGAAAAGGAAAAAGTATAGTTGTGGAAAATGAAGGTGCCTAACATCTAGGGACCACTGACAGTTGCAGAGCACTTGCCACCTGGTCAAACAGAGGACTGGAATGTCTGGCGGTCCTTAAATCGATTGCGAACAGGAGTGGGCAAGTCCAATGAAAACTTAGTGAAATGGAGTTATACTGATGCTACCAGTATTAAGTGCGTGTGTGGTGAGGACCAAACAAGGAACCATATGCTCAAGTGCCCTATGTGCCAATCACCCTGCAACAAAGATGATCTATTTTGAACAACATCGAATGCAATTGAGGTCATGAAGTACTGGCCAAAATGTGTTTAAAGTTATATAAGACTGGAGGCTTCTTAGCGTTGAAAATTAATAAAATTTTCTCCGGTAACAAGCAAATTTAGTCCACCTATCAAACACGATGTTTCACTTGACAATGACAGCAGACATTGTGACCGCCAAAACGTCATGCCTGATCAATGGACTAACTTTGCTAGTTACACGAGAAAATTTTGGTCATGTTTAAAGTTGTATATTTTCACAATGTTTTAACTGTGTATTTGATGTTTATGATTCAAGAATAATAATTTTCTTCTCTGAAATAGTGGCAAAAACTATTTAAAATTGGAAGATATCTCTCAGCAATGACCCATGCAGCAAATGCCTGTTGGTACAGATCACTAAAGAAAGCATTGTGACTATTGAAGTACAAAGGTTTTCAGGTAGGAGACTGATCAAAAGAAACTGCTGCATGAATGAACACCTATACTATTATAAATCAGTAAGCAAGCTGCATGTGTCAGTATTTGAACAGGAACTGTGCAAAAACTATCACAGCAATTTGGATGATGTTATCAAATTTTTAGAGTTAATGGTCCGAATTAAAATCTATGGAAATATCTACTGACAATATACTAGGGGTGTAACAGAGCTCTGGTTCTGTTTCCGCAAAACTTTGACTTCTGCTTCTGCATCTTTTAAAACAGAAGTTTAGCGGAAGCTAAAAGTAAATCAAACTAATCTAAACCGGTGTAACTGGTAGGTACGACACCTTTTGGAAAAAATAGGAGCACATTTTTGTATAAAGAATAAAGCAGACTGTGCTTTATAGAAAAAGATCACTTTTATTGTTCAGGTTTGAACACACATTCTTCATTGATTTTTGACACATTAAACAAATACTTAATCTTTCGAATCACTTCCCCAGCAACTGTAGAGTCAATTAAAAAAACATTTTTCAATGAATGCAGAAATTACAGGTATGGATAAAAGAATACAAATTATTTATAAACATATTGTGAAAATCTTCACATTTATTGAATATATACTGCCATTTTTAGAAGTTTTCAAATCGGTATAACTTTGATCATATTTGAATTTCCCATGCATCTCATCCAGCATTCTTCAGACAAACAATTTGCAGTTTATGCAGATTTAAAGCTGCAATAACACATACAAAAATTTCATATTTAATTGGTTTATATATTACAATACCGCACACAAAAGGTATCGGCGGGCCAGAGACATTGTCCGAAAAACAAAAAAACTATTTATAAAAAAAGTGGTCAGTCGATTGCGACCGAGTAATTAGAAAACAGAAGAGTATGCCTCCACTGCACATGGCCTATTCAGTCGAATCAGATGGAGTGATGAACACATCCAAAGGTTTGGATCTGATGCTACTTTTGTACGTAAAAGGTCAACCAGTGAGTTGAAAATGTGTGTTGGATAAAAAATAGTATTTTAAAGTACTCTAATATTTTCGTAAAATTAGAGTACTTCTACGTGAAATAAGTACTATACCCAATAACAGATTACGGGTGGAAAGTTGGCAACCCTAGTCACTGCCGTGCTCTTTGAACTTCGATTGCCTGAGCACTAACAATAGGCCAACTGTCGGTGCAGTGACTGTTTCTTGTTTGTGATTGTTTCACAAGTTGTATAGCATACTTATGTGAGTATTTTGGTGTAGTGTTCAGTGTATACAGTAGTGTGTCTCAAAATGAAGTCAAAAACAAACCCGATCCAGAGATTTTTCATAGAAAAAACTGAATCTATGGCCAAGTGTACAATATGTGAAAAAGAATATCCTCGTAAAGGGCGTATTGCCACAGCCTTAAAAAGTCACTTGAAGTCTATGCATCCAGAAGCGTTTAAAGAGTTTGAAAAACTAAATCCAGATCTTAAGTTGCAGCCAGAAGAAAGAAAATATTAAGTCCATTAGTTGAAGCAAAAAATGCAATTAACTATACAACAGGCCCTTAAACGAGTTTTGGAACTCATCACATTAAAAAAGTGAAGAAATGGATCGTTTGATTGGTGAAATGTTAGCCCTGGAGGACTTGCCATTTAATTTTGTAGATGGTATAGGATTCCATTGAGTAGTTAGCAGCTTTGCCTCGATATAAATTAAGAGGACGACGGTTTTTCACTAAATTAGAATGCAATGAATTGTACAATCGAGCAGCAAGTAAAATAAAACAATTAATAGGAGATTTTGAAACATTATCCTTCACAAGTGATATCTGGTTGGAGATGAGTTGTGGCATTTCTTTACTTGCTTGACCGCACACAGGATCACCACTGATTTTCGGAAAATGACTATCGTTTTGAAATGTGAAGTTATGGAAGGACGACATACGGGAGAAGCTATTTCGTCCAAATTCCAATCTTTTTTCCAAGACTGGGACATAAAAACTGATGCAGTTAATTGCATAGTACGTGATTGAGGTTCTAATATGATTAAAGCAATGCTGTTGTCAGACATTCAAGATTTTGATTGTGGCATCCACCAACTGCAGCGCTGCATCAAATCTGTTACACAGACAGAGGAATGGTTAGAGCAGCTGGTATTAAAGCCAAAGAGAATTGCAACACATTTTAATCATTCTTTAATAGCCCAAGAAACATTGAGAAAAATACTAATGGAAACACTAAATCAACCTGCACTATCTGCAATACAAGATTATCCTACTAGGTGAGTAATCCAATTCATACCCTTCCTTATGAAATATTTTATTTAAATATTTATATAATGTTATTTTTTCAGGTGGATCAGTACAATTTATATGATGTAGCGTTTTATGAAAAAGACTCAATTGTGCTGTACCTCAGCCAAGAGAAAATTTCCACAATCACTCCAGATGATTGGGTAAACGTTGAAAAGTATGTAAAAATATTCAGGCCCTTTGAGGAAGTCACCAGGGAGTTAAGCAGTTCTCAAGGAATGATTTTGTCCTTTGTACCACCTATACAAGTTATTGTTAGTACTTTGCAAGCAGAGGATGTAAAACCTGACACTATACATGATTTCAAAAGAGTAATTAAAAAAATGACAGATGGATTAAATTCCAGATTTATTGATTTGAGCAAAAAAAAATTATGCACTATTTCCACCTATAAAATGAAATTCTTTAGCGAGATTACCAAGCGGGAGGTAGAAAACCAGTTAATTTGAATTATGACTAAGAAAAATGAAGAAGAGATGATCGATCAAGATGAATACTGTCCTTCAGATCCTAAGAAAATGAACCTATCGCAAGTTCGCCTTTGACAAGTAAGACATTTCCATAACATTCATTGGTGATATTAGAATTTATTTTAAACTCTAATGATATCAAGGATGATGATCCTCTTTACCAATTAGAACCTGTTGCGAAGGCAAAACAAGTGTTACTGGACTACAACAAAGAAAAAAAGACTTCCATTAAAAGAACATCTTCTTAAGTGATGGTAAATGAACGCTCACAAATTTTCCATGTTGTTACCATCAGTTCGCAGGTTTTTGTCAGCTCCACCTAGCAGTGTTGCCAGCGAACAGTGGTTCAGCGGAGTAGCCTTACTTTATGATGTAAGAAGAAGCAGTTTAAAAGGAGAAAAGGCAGCTAAGCTTTTGTTTTAAAAATATAACTTGCCACTTTTAAATTTCGAATATTAAGTACTTAGAAAAATACTATTTCTTAATTAAAAGACAGTTACTGATTGATTTGGTTTGATTATTAAAATAAACATCATTATTTCGCTTGGCACTTTCATTAAATATAAATAATATAAATTTTCAAACACTTCTGCTTCCACTTCCGTGAAAAAGGGGGAAAAAAATCATCCAAATGTAACATCCGCTTCCGTAATGTTGCTTCTGTTACACCTCTAATATATACCGAGGAAAGCAGGAAATAAATAAATAAATTCCTAGACGGTAAATATGGGCCACAGATCACACTGAAACTGAGATTCCTTGCACAGAAAACTGAAAAAGTATCCTACAACCTAGAATTCCGTTTACTATTTTGACTTCGAATATTTGCCTTTTCAGTTTTCTTGAATGCAGTAAATAAATCGAATACCTGAATCAGACATAATATAAATTACTAATATCTAATTTACTTTAAAATTGATGTGTTTGATCAAAGATAACTATACTGATATCTGTATTGTTTATGTTATATTCATCTTTGGTTATATTTTCCCAGTTTTATGAATTTTGATAAATTAAACTGAATTTGTTACTCATTACTCAAACCACTACATAATATATTAGAGTGTAACAGAATTTTAATATTTGTGGTAAGTAATTTTTTTGCTCAATATCGATAGTCAAGGGTTTTCACGAAACTTTGTTCCTACAATTTGATAGTGAATAATGATACACAATTTGAAAGTAAACAATAAAATACTGCAAAAAAAATAAAAAATATTGCAGTATATCACTTACCAGTAGTTCTCGAGATTTCGGAAGTAAAACATCAGTTCTATATGTATGAAGCTCCTTGTGCCTTTGGCAACATTTATGATCTGATCCAGGCCACATTCCAACCTAACCACAATTGCTAAGAAGAAAGCAAAATTAAACTTTACATCGCAACACAGTCAATGTATAATTGCACGTATTTTAGTCCTCTTGCAATTCAAACTGAAGTTGTATTATGAAATTAATTGTTGTAATTTATGCTATGCATACACTGAATCCCGAAATAGACAATATTGTCATTAACAAAAATGTATTTAACAATGCATTTCATTCATTTAAGAGTATCTGCATAATTTGATTTTGAAATGGCAATATTATTACAGATTGTGGTTAGGTGCAGACTGGACCTAAATGTTCTTGCAACAACATAAGGCATGTGGAATTCAATTATTGTAATTAAAAAGCTATTTTAATGGGTGCTAAGTTAGTGATGATGTATACTTCCAAATATAAAACAACTATTGTGCATGTCCAGCCTACTTTTCCATGTTGCTTCAGCGACATTTTTTCCACTCTGGTCTGGGCCGCATTTCATCCTAACCACTTCAATTCTGTGATGATATGAAGAAATACGGCTCTAAATTTGGGTAGATGCAGAGAAGTTATTCAGCCAGAAATGCATAATATTAGCCACAGCATAAGAATTTATACATATGGTATTATGAAAACTTGCCAGCGATGTCAGATTCATTGTTGCTATCACTACTACCAATACTATCACAGATGGCAACTTCTGTGCTGTCTTATGCCCAAGGTACATTTGCTCTTGCTTTAATATGCACTTTATATCCACAGGAAAGTAAGATCCAAATTACTGATCAATAGGACAACTGATTCTCGGTATGCCATTATCAGACTGTTAGTGATGTTTCACATAGCTTTAATCTATACTATTATAAATCTGTAAGCAAGCTGCGTTTGTAGTGAGGCTTGATCTCTAATAACGCAAAAACTACTGCATCAATTTGCGTTGTGTTTCCAATTTTTTAAAGCTAATGTTGCTGATCAACATCTGCAGAAGTAGCTAACGACTAATATGTACCATGGGAGAAGCAAGTCAGTAAAAAACTTCAGAAATGTGAAACTGTAGACCACAGATAATTATACACATTCAGACGGTCACTCCTTTCATAAAGAGACCTGACAAAATTTAGGATTTCCATTTTTTTTTTTTTTTTTTTTTTACTTCTGCGATTCATTTTTCTGGACCGCAGTACTTCAAAATAAAAGAATACACGAATCAAGTATAATCAGCATTTACTTGAATCGTAACAGGTCTGTTGAATTACGAAAAAGTTACATTACTAATATTGAAGACATGTATTGTCTCTGGTAGACTGGTATACAGTTTGTCTCTGGAACAAAACTGCTACGTGAACGCTGTACAATACAGCCACAATAAGCCAATACTTAATACGAAATTCAGTTTATTCTCGAAGAGCGATGTCTGAAAAACAGCTATTATAAATATCAGCAAGTAATAAAACATACTTCTTTCATAATGACTTGTGCGGAATTGCACATATTAGGAAGTACTTTATTCGATTAATATGTCTCGTGGCTATAACGTGCAAATATAACTAGGCATCCGAAAATTCAGGTACATGCGACTCAAATAATATATAGAAAATACGGATATATTGAAAGAAACTCAAATAAAAAAATTTTCATATCCTAATGCTACTCCGCGTAAATTATAAAGCTAAAAGCATCATCCCTTTGGCCTATAACAAAGCATATCAGCTGTCATCACTGTCCAGGTTGCATTTCAATCGATTTACAACTTGCGATAATTTTGCCACTCAGAAATAATTACTTGAGTTACATGCACATTAGTACATATACTGTACCGTGATCCATTTTGACATTTTTGAATTAATTATATCTGACTGAAATAATGACAATAATGATACGACGATTTGAAACCAAAATTAACTCCAATTCACGTAAATTTCTATTTTAAAGCAGGAATAATTGATGGTGTATCAACATAAAATAAAAACCAATATCCAAACAGCAAAAAATAAATAAATCAGAAAAAATTGAGATGCTGTGATTATTGGTAATGAATTTTTATTTCAAATATAACTAGGCATCGTAAAATTCTATTCTACACCATGTAAATTTTAAAAACTAAACCCGTATGCCTGATGCTAAACAAAACGAGTCAATTGTCATCTGGTCCAGGCTGTTGTTTCACCAGGTACTTACATGCGACTGAAATAATTACATAGAAAATACGGCTATATTGAAAGAAACTTAAATTAAAAATGTTTCATATCCTAATGCTACACCGCGTAGATTATAAAGCTGCAGGCATCGTCTCTTAGGCCTATAACAAAGCATCATATCAGCTGTCAGGTTGCATTTCAAGCGATTCCCAACTTGCGATAATGTTGCCACTCAGAAATAATTGTTTCAGTTACATGCACGTTACTACATAAACTGTACCATGATCACATCTCGACATTTTTGGATTAATTATATCTGACTGAAATAATGACAGTAATGATACGACGATTTGAAATCAAGAGTAGCTCCAATTCACTTAAATTTCTATTTTAAAGCAGGAATAATTGATGGTGTATCAACATAAAATAAAACCAATATCCAAACAACAAAAAATAAAAAACAACAAAAAATAAATAAATCAGAAAAATTGAGATGCTGTGATTATTCGTAGCGAATTTTTATATTTCAGCACACTTCCAAGAGGACTAAGTCGTAGATTACTGCTATATTTACATAAATTTATGACACCGCGGTTATGTTGCAATCCTCGGTATCCACATTTAAAAATAAACTTTTTTTAGTTAAGTATCATGGAAACAATATTTTTCATTATATCCACAGATACATCCTTAACAAATCTTCTACCTAGCTATATAATCCCAGGCAAAGTTTACACATAAAATCGCAAAAAAAATTACACATAATGATTATAATATCAGCTTTCTTAACGTTACAACTGTTATATATCCATTTAAATTTTCGGTACCACGATTAACGTGGAATCCTCCATATCAGCATTTAAAAATATTATGTTTTAGCTGAGTTAAATTGCTTTCAGAAATAATATTATTTATTACTACCACAGATATTCTATATTGTAACCAAGTTTATGCTCATCTATATACTGGAAGCCAAAGTTCACGCACAGTGATAATTGCAGCTGTGAAAACGTTTTAATTGTTAGTGCTGTGAGTTGGGCAAGTATAAAAGTTTATGATATGCCATTGCGAAAGAGATCTAATCTGTCGGGGTCAACTTCTGCAGCTAAAAGATGTCGCCGAAATGAGAGTGAAATAGACCGACAACATCGTCTGCAACGTCAAAGAGAACGAGATGAAATAGCTAGAGCAAATGAAAGTAACCTGCACCGAAGAAAGCAATTGACCTATAACCGGGTTCTATACGCTAAATCCATAGCTTCTGAAAGCACACAAAAGAAAGAATGTCGTTTGAACCGTGAAAGCCTTTCTAAACAATAAATGTTTATACTTCGCACATTAATTACAACCACGAATTACTACTGTCAATTTTTCAGGAACCATTTCTACTATTGAATCAATTGCATCACGTTAAAATATGAATAAAACAACTCTCCGACATCAGTATGAGATCCGAACCTAACGTATTAACCGAAACAAAACGAAACTATTCAGAATACATTAACAGTTCATGCCTTTCCACCTTAATGTCTGATAAGAGAATAAAATCGGTAAATAATTTCTACACCTGGCATGGCACGCGCGCGTGAAGCAGCGGGCAAATGCTAGTTTCTTATATTTCAGATGTTATATTGTTTAAAAAAATAAGTAAAACCAAAAAACTTTGAACAATAGTACGAAAACTGAATTTAAGGTAATAACTAAAAGAAAGGAAAATTTTTCAAATGAAATTTATATTTTTTGCTACTCCAGTTAATATTTGGTAATTAATTTAAAAAGCATTGCGCATTTATATACATGCCAAGACCCGCACATTGAGAACCAGCGGGTAAATGCTAGTTATAAATACAAAAGTTCTTTAAATTCATGAAAATCTGTGCATGACTTAGTTTAAAGCATTCCGCATTTCAAATGCTTCATTTTGTCAAGTGTGTCTGTGTGTCAGGATGCTGCGTGCGGGGCTGAGCAGGGCAGTCGTAAGGGGACCGCAGGTAACAGTTTGGAATGTGTTTACTCGGTGGGGACCGAAGGAACAGGTGCTTCTGCTAGGCGAGAGAGATGAACATATTGTGTGACAAAGATGGAGCCAGAGTATGTGTGTGTGTGTGTGTGTGTGTGTGTGTGAGCTAATCACAGACCCTGTTTGGTTTCAAGTGGACTAATGTGCTTTTTGTTTTCAATGCAACAAGGGAGAGCACACTGTGCTCCCAGACGGCGAGCTGAAGAGTGCTTGCATGAACTAGCAAGCTTCCGAGCAACACGAGTTTGACCCTAGGGAAACAAAGACAGCCTTCTACAGCGACGGGGCTGATTGGAAGTGTGTGGCGAGTGCTAATTTGTGCCACTCCACAGTGTGTGTGGCCGTCAGTGCCAATAAGTGTACAACGCATCAGTGTGACCTCACACGAACATGAGATCCTGAGTTAAGTGTCTGGCTGTAATTACTACTCGGTAATTTGTGATCTTTTGTGGTGATCTCTTGTGGTGGTCTCCTTCAATTCTCCTCCATCGCCAAGGACCAGCTCAACAGTAAAATTTTCAACTATTTGCTACTGTAAATCTTCATTTGAAACTGTCAAGACCCCAATAACTGTGTTACAAAACCCAGTAACAGCCCTAATGAATAGCTTCATTGAGATAAAGAGACTCTCATCCTCTCTGAACTGAGCTTAATTATATTCAATTTTAAATGAACTGTTATTCCTCTGCTTCGTGTTACCTTTGAATTTTATTTTTTGTTTGCATTCGATCCGATTTCAGTGTCATAACAATTTCCGTGGATAAATTAACCGTTTCCTTTGCATATAATAAATATATAATGTAATTAATGGTAGATTACCATTTTCATTTCTTGAAATCTCCCATTCCCCAATGTTTAATAAATATAATTAGTTTCTTGCATTGCTATAATTATTGTTATTATTGCAGGGAATACAGTTTATTAATTTCATGTGGAAGTAATTCCTGGTGCCCAGCTCTTAGTCATGAATACAGGGTTTTTAACAGACATTCACAGCTCTCACCAATAAATGGTGCTACGTGTAGTGTGACCAAATTTATCAAGGGTACACTACAAGTTCTTCCTGCAATGGACAAGTGAGAATGGGTCGACTATGCTTTATAGTGTTTGTTGCTTTGGAAAGGGAATAAAGATACAGTTCTCCAATGTTGAGATCATGGTTCTCTGTTATGATCCCCTTGGTGATCCTGAATGGTGCCATATTGGACAATCTCCTTGAAATACTAGGAAGCTTACAACAATTTTCTGGAACAGCTAATTGATAAAGCTTCAAGGAAAAGGTTCCTACAGTAAATACAGATTATTATAAAATCTCAAGAGTAAAAAACTAAGGTTCAAATAAAGATGAGAGGCAGAATCAACTTTTAAGAACTGCTTATAGCAGTTTCTCACCTACCATATACATGAACTGGCTGAAATGCCTATTTATTAACAAAACTGAAATATAGCAAAGACAAAAACATTTCTTTGAAGGAATACATTTTTTAATTACATATTATGAAAAATGACTTACAATAAAGGGAAATTAATTGGAAGATTTATGTACATATATTATCAACGCAAGCCTTTCTTCCAACTTTAACTGGGAACTAGATACATATTTAGTCACTATATGCTGCGCAGTACTTTTTTCATGTGAAGTGTTGGTCACAACTAATACATTGGCAGCGATAGAGAAAGCTCATATCCTGAAATCATGATAAACATTTTGACTGCCAGAGGTAACTATGGGGCTTATTTTTAAAGTAAATTCCATTATCGACTATTGCCATTCCAATGCTGCGATCGTCATTGTGCGCATGTACATTCAGTTGGAGCTACTTGTACGTACAGTGTAAGATTGGAAGTCCTCCTGTGTGGTTTATGGTGAGCGATTTACATGTTTAAGGTAGTTGACTGACCCACCAACTGTGAATTAAGATCTGTTATACATTTCAAAATGGCTGACATTATCACCAAATTTGTTAGGTAGAGGTGCCATAAGTGATGGAACGGTCAGATGGGTAATGAAGATCAATGAGAGTCACAGCTCTGTGCATAACAAACAGCAGTCTCTGGTCAACGATTTGGTGAATGCAGACGAAGCAAAAATTCACGTGGACAGAAGGTTCACAATTTCTGTACTTTCATTGCACTTTCCACAAATTTCATGGTCTTTACAATATTTTAACAGATCAATTACAGTTTCCAAAATTGTGCTCATCATGGGTGTCCAAGATGCTCCTCAAGGAACACAAAACCAAATGGGCTTTTAGCACGTTAACCTTTCTCAGTGTTACAGCGAGAAAGGTGACGAGATCCTGGACCATATCATGACAGGTGACAAGACGTGGGTGTGTCTGATGACTAGGGTTCGGATCATATTTTTCCTGCCTTCTTTTTGAGCTGAAATGCTGAAATAAACACTGATTCAACGTTTCTGATTGTATTTAAATGTATTTTATATAGCCTATAAATGCATATTCAGGCCATTTTCCTAATCCTGGTCACATTTCAACAATTTTTATGGTCATATTTTGAGGAAAAATCTAGTAATTTTTTGATAGAAGTTATGGGTGAAAAGAAATAAAGATAATTATTCAAAGAAATATACTCTTGTTATACATTGGAGAAAGAAACGAAACTAATTGTCACTAAATTGTTCAGAACTGACCAGTCAAGAATCAAAGTTATAAATAAAATATCACAAATTACAGAAAACGTTGTACGCTGATGATGCCTCGACGAGAGGCGAAACGCGTCCGTCAAATAAATATTGTCAAAAACAGTTGTACTGGCGTAATTATTAAAGAATAATTATTAATTTAACAAACAACTGTGGAAGAGATGGCCTACAATAATCACATAGTTATAAATTACTGTCACTCTCTAAACGTTACTGTTTCACCCGCTTTTTAAATTCGACTATGCAGCAGCAGCATGCCTGTGTCGAGCCTCGTCAATCAATGTCTCACTTGCGATGGTATCGCGGGAGCCGAGTTCACTGCAGTGACCCACCGATGAATTGAGAGGAATCAATTGTCTTCCTATGATTCAGTACGGAGAAACTGCTGCTTAACGGGAAACCCCTCCCTACCAAGGTCAGGTATTCCCCACATACCAGACTCTCCGTGTCTAAACAAGCACAAAGCCTTCAGCCACTCACGCATGGATCAGTCAGTACCGCCATGCCGAAAACAAAATTTTCTGAAAGTGCAAAGTTACGGAGTTACGTAAAGGAATTTGGAGAGGAGTATTTTAGCACAGATGAAAGAGTTCTTTTCTGTAAATTATGTAAAACTAAAGTGAATGCAACAAAGCGATTTCATGTGTAGCAGCAATGCAATACATCAAGACACAAGAATAACGTAATACGACATTCAACCCGACATAGCAAACAGCGACTTTTCTTGGATACATCTACAGTTTCGTCGTCTTCCAAATTGTCAGTTTTTTTTAAAGAACTGTGTGAAATGATGGTATCAGCCAACATCCCACTTAATAAAGTGAACAATGAGCATTTCAAATCGTTCTTGGAGAAATACACAACACAGACAATTCCAACCGAATCAACATTGAGGAAGAACTATTTTCCGTCTTGTTATGAAAATGTATTGCAGACAATCGGAACTAAGATAGGCACCAATAAGATCTGGGTATCGATGGATGTAAATACTGATGCTTGTGGGAGATACGTTGTAAATGTTATCGTTGGAACCCTATTTTCTGACAGACCGGGTGATATTTTTTACTGGACTGTGGAGCTCTTGAATCAGTAAACCACTCAACAATTGCCGTTAGTTTCGACAATGCTATAAAACTGTTATGGAGCAGCGAAGTTAAGCGAGAACATGTCTTACTATTTGTGACTGATGCTGTGCCGTACATGGTAAAGGCTGGGAAATGTATGAAGATGTTGTATCCTTCGATGGTGCATTTAACTTGTCTCGCTCATGGATTACATAGAGTTGCCGATGAAGTAAGACTAAATTTCCCTTATGTTGATAGGTTAATATCAAATGTAAAACAGATTTTTGTTAAAGCTCCGATGAGAGTGGCAAAATTTAAAGAAGACGCACCTTCCATCCCTCTTCCACCACAACCAGTACTTACTCGTTGGGGCGCATGGCTCGATGCAGTTAACTATTACTGTGAATATTATGAAAACACGAAAAAATAGTTTCTAATTTTGATAGCAGTGTAGCATTTTCCATGAAAATTGTCCAAGAACTCTTTTCCAGTAATTTGTTCAGAAATTTGGCGTACATAGAGACAAGTTTTTTCAGGCATCACAACTGCGATTTTGCGTCTTGAAGAAATTGGTCTAGAACTGAATGAAAGTTTAGCGGTCCTTAAAACTGTGGAAACCAAAATAGGCCAAGAAGGGGGCAGTGTGGCTAGTTTGCTAAAAAAACAAATTTGATAAAGTATTGTGTGGGAATAAGGGATATAAAACAATTTATAAAATTAGTGAAATTTTACATGGTGGCGAATCTGTTTTGACTGAAGACGACCCACAATAAATTAAATTGCAGTGAACTGACTATGTTTAAGTACGGTCCCGTCACATCTTGCGATGTCGAACGAAGCTTCTCACACTACAAAACAGTTTTAAGTGACAACCAGAGAAAATTCCTCTTCGAGAACTTGAAGATTCATATGGTGATATACTGCAATGCATCAAACAAGAATAAAAAATGGTATGCACACTAATTCGCAACAAATTTATAACAAAATTTCCATTTTTTAAAAGTAAAATTTTAGTAATCTATTCTTTTACAGGAACAAGAAAATAACTTTCAAAAAATTAATTTCCCAATCGTACAGTTAGTGCATAGAAGCAAATTATGTTATCTACGTGAAAGCAACACAGCTACATAAAATAAATTATGTACATTTGAGCATTTTTAAAACATAAAAAATTTAATGTTTGGTCATATTTTGTCTCTTTTAGGTCATATTTTGTCTCTTTTAGGTCATATTTACCCGTTTTTAATGTCATATTTGCCTGCATATTTCTCGATGTTTTTGGTCATAAAGATCCGAACCCTACTGATGACACACGAATCGAAGCAGCAGTTCATGGAATGGAGGCACACTTCATTGCCAACGAAAAAGAAATTAAAACAAATCATGTCAACGTGCAAGATCATGTGCACTTAAGTCCTGCTCATCAAATTCTTGCCTCGAGGCCAAACCATTAATGCAGGCACCTATTTCGAGACCTTGAGGCAACTGATGTGCAATTCAGAACAAGAGACATGGCATGCTGAACAGTGGAGTTGTGTTGTTCCATGACAAGGCTCATCCTAACAGAGGTCAGCAATCCCAAGACCTCATCTAAAATTTTCGCTGGGAATAAATTACCCATCCTCCCTATTTTCCTGATTTGGTTCCCAGTGATCTTCAACTCTTCCTGCACCTCAAGAGATTCCTGGGTGGCCAACGTTTCGATGATTGTGACGTGAAGACTGCAATGCGAGAACGGTTCACATCACAGGTGGCAGACTTCTACAATGCTTGTGATTCATCTTAATAAATGCTTTAATGGTAGCCATTATGTTGAGAAGTAATTTAAGTGTGAGGAATGCAATATATATATATATATTATATATATCTTCTTTATTTTTTTTACAGCCTTTTGAAACTTACTTTAAAAATATGCCTTGTACATCAGACCAGCAGGTTTTCCTTGAATCACATTCAACAATAAACAAATATTAGTTTTGAATTTCTCAGTTTTTGAACTACATAAGAAAGTAAAAAATATTCTTCTCTATCCACAAAACTGTGAGTATTACTTTATTCAAATTCCTGTTCATCCACACAGACAATAACAGAGTGTAACGCTGCTTTTCCCAGATGACTGATATTAAGAAAACCAAGTAGCACCAACTACTGCTATTAATAAGTATAAATAAAAGCAAAATGATTGAACTCATGTTGATTTTGAATTTCAAAAATGTATAGTTAAAGCATTAGAAAAGATATTAACAAGGAAAAGACTGCAATGCCTGGGGCATGTTACAAGGAAGGAAGAAGGAAGGATGCTGAAGGTAGCACTGCAGAACAGTGGGAAGGGAAGGAGACCAGTTGGAAGACCTAGAGGAAGATGGATGGACCAAGTGAAGAAAGGCGCAGAGGCTAGGGAAGTCGTTTGGAGAAAAATCTTGGAATGATTGCAAGACTTGGAAGAGGCTGTGCGGGATGACCCACAACGGCGGAAACATCAATGATGATTACGATGTAGTTAAATACAATCATGTATATCAAAGTCTTAATGAGAACAGACAAACAAACAATTATGCACTTTTTAATATGCAGAAATAGACAGCAATGTAATTTTCTGCCGTGCCAAGACGGATGGTGTTATAGAAACACTGTTTCGACAGCTGGCTCTTCTGTCTTCATCAGCTGTTGTGTAGCTTTGTGATGTTACAAGCTTTCTATCATTGCCTAGATTGGATTAGCCTCATATCATTTTTCCTTATATATGCCAAGAAAAGGCACACAAAAAGACGTTGCTCTAGACAGGTGATACTGGTAGGCCACTTCTCACTATATAGCACGCACTGGTTTAATCAGCTGCTTACTGCGACAGCCACGTGGCATCAATTGCTTTGTTTCCATCCCGTCATTAAAATTAGCCACTATCTTGTTGGAGATTACTCAGCTAAATCCCAGATGCCAGTCATTACGAATCTCCAGCAAAAAAATGACAGATCTTCATGACAGGATGGATTACTAAGCAAATGACTACCTGAACTTCACATTGAACTGTTGTTTAAGGTAGAACTTGCGAGACGGTCTGATTGGGCCGACCAGCATCGTGGACTGCATATTCGACCTGTAAGCAAGACCTGACAACCTGGGAGTGGACATCACAGGGAGAGCCAAATTTATTCCACACCTTTACTTGGCTTGTATAAGGAAACACGATAAGATAAGAAAACGGGTACAAGAAACTTAGCGTGCTGCAACATATGCTCCCCAGACACTTGGAGCTTGCTTATGGGTGGAATACTGAAAAATCTGCTGCAATGGCTGAAAATGACAGTGGGTATGAACCATTAGGAAAAATTACTCACCTGTGCCATAAAAATAATTTATGAGATAATATTTTCAGAGAAACAATTTAAGTGTTATAAATTGGGGTCATGACCTCTGATTAAGTTAATCATGGAAGCCAGCCATTAAATCATTACAAGCAATGTGAGGTCACAGAGTAACTTAAACATCATATCGCTAGATGAACAGTGCCCAGCCTGACTACCTATATACCGCCCCCCCACTACCTTCGAGCAGCTGGATATAAACTAGCTCCCACAGAGTAAAATTTAGTTTATGCTGAGTGAAAGCTTAACAATGGAGACAGTACTACCTCTTAAAACTTCACTAGACGATGCAATTTTGATACGGCTGGGATCCAAAGTTTTCAAGCACTGCCATCGTGAACATGTTCACAACTATTTAATAGTTAATAAGCCTGAAAACATAACATTCTGTGTACAGTCAGTACACAAATTACATCAAGGTTGAACGATATCCTAGAAAATTCAGTATGCATTGTGACAGCTCTAGAGCTTTACTAAGTTCATTTTAGGAAATTATTCAGAGGTTTTTAAGTTTTATGAATTGCGGGTGTGGTTTGTTATGAGGATTCACCTGTAGGGGTAAAGACTGAGACAATGCTTCACAGGAGGAAAGAACGCCATGGGATTGCATAAAAAAAAAGTGATTACTTCTATAAACAATAGTGCTACCACCACGTGCAGCTCTTTCACGACCAGCGACCATCGAAAGACGGACGTTCGGTCCAGAGGAAAGTTTTAATTTTGTGACAGTGTTAAAGATTTGCATTTGCGTCCAGTTATTTGCAGTAACTGGCTGAGTTGGTACATTGTCATGTAAGGTTGGTGTATTTTGTTATTATTGTTCGTCAAAACTGAGGATTTTGGTATAATCACTCCAATTAGGTTTTTCGTCGAAACTAGCAAGAGCTAAGCTTATATAGGAGTGACCAGAGGTGGGTCAGTTATGGATGCAGTAAAATATCTACAAAACTAAATATTAGTCGACAATTGCACAATTGTTAAACAATCGCCACGTCTACCCTGCTGTTTATATTCATAAAGGACTTTGCTCTAGTTTAGAAGTTGTGGATTAGCCATCAAGTAGTATTTCAATAGTGTTATAATTTGTAATTGTGTAACAAGTTTGCATGTAATTGATAGGAACCGCTAGGAAGTTTAGCTTCTCAAAATCGCAAATTTCATATGTTGCTCAATTTGTTTGGTGCTGACATAAGTGGTTAGGGATTGTTAGCAAACAGTTTTAAGAAACTTTGAGCGATTATTTTTTGTTGCAGCAGATTTTTTTTTTTTTTCTCCCTTGATAAATTATTAACTGGTGAAAAAAAAATCTGTTGTGTAAGGAATTTTCAGATAGTAATTTAAATAATATACCAGTTGGTTAGTCTAAGAAATTTAAGAGAAACCTGTGCATTACAGATTTAGTTGGATATTATTTAATCTCTAATTGTTATCATTTAGTAGTTTTGAGATCTCTTCCTAACCTTTTGTAAACTCCAGAGGAATGTTTAAAGTGAGCATCGACCGAAGGGAAAGTACCTTATACTTTATTAATTACTTGATGCTATTCCAGGTGGAGTATAAAGAAGAACCAAGGTGAGAAGTTATTTTTTTGTAAATGCACTGGCCAGAAGCTTTGTAAGGTAACAACTCGAGTGACTCATATTTTATTCCTTAAAATAAATGTGGTTCTTTAATATGGCTAAACCTGCCAAGATCCTATTTAAAATATATAATGCATAAGGTTCTTTCGGATGGCAACTCTTGGCCAGATTTAGTAACATTAGACATAATTGATCATTTGCTTTGAATTCCAGAACTAGTGATCGGACTACCCAATAGATTTCTACCACAAGGATTCTGTTACAATGCGAAAGATCACATCTGGTAGCTTGTGTCGAGTCCAATGACCTTGCTGTGGAAAAGAAAAACATTGGGCAGATGTCAGTTGGCATAATTCGTTGGAGGGTTTGAAGTGACACCTAGTAAACACAAGGGAAGTCTGTGACCTGTCACATGCCTGTAGAAATTTAAAAAATCAACAACACAGGTATTGTTTTTGTGCTACAATCAATCATACTGGAAACGGAAGAAGATAGGCTAATACTTGATGAGGATGTTGAAAAGAATACTTAAGTAGTATCCAAAATAGATTCTGAAATCGAAAGGGAAATTTCTGAAGAGAATAAAGTAGAAAAGGTTACTTTAATGATTGAATTTTGAAATTGTTGGTGATAAAACAAATGAAGGTCAGTTGACCTCACTAGATGATGTTGAAGGGGGGTAAAGAGATTGTGAAACTTGTTTCAAGGGATATGAATACAAGTAACTTACTGTTTGGGGGGGGGGGGGGGGGATAAAGTGTTTGTACTCTTGTACACCCGGTCAGAAGAATTTTGATATGTTAGGCTGGGAGAGGACTGACCTACTTGTATATTTTGTCAAGCATTTCGGGACACAAGAAGCTAGAGTGTACAGGGTGAACAATCAATTGTTGACAAAAGTCAACCGGTTGGGCAATGCGTCAGCTGATCTGCGGAAGAAATGTTCCGTGTAGTATTTGAAATGGGTTTCGAGAATTTAAATTCATTTTAATTTGAAACATAGAAATGTTTCAAGTCGACTGGAAAAATGTCATGCTGAATATGTTAGCTTTGAACTTCAGAACCATGGAACATTACAGTTCTTTATATGGCCACTAAGAGATTACAATAATAGTTAAGCCTTGTTCATTTCAGATAAAGGTGAAATGGAAAGCCAGACATGTCCATCTATTATTCTAAAATTTTTTCCTTTTGTATAATATTAAGATAATCAGGAAATAGTCCATTGTTCTTCCAGTTCGCCGATGAATGTAAATGTTAAAAAAAAAAAAATAGAACATACCGTTTTTAAGCATTAAGAATATTTTTGGGGGGAGGGTGGGAAGTGAATTTGGGTTGATTACGGAGGATTATCATCGTTTGAAGATCTTGTTAGCAGATGTTGAACAAAGATATTTTCATATGGTCCTCAGACACATAAATAGAAAAGTTAAAAATAGCAAGTTAAATTTTAAAAACAAAAGCTTAGCAGTATTTCTTGTTTTAAATTGCTTCTTTTATTATCATAAACTAGCTGACCCGGCAATGCTTCACTATTGCTGGACTTGAGTAGGCACATAGATTAAATGAAAAAATATTTACATATAAATTTTAAACTGCTGTTTCATTCATTTTCAGTTGGAAAGGGTGAGAGGGTATGCGCTTTGTAAAACATTTGGAGGCAGTATTTTTCTGATTGTTTCAAAGTATAAGTGTATAAATTCTTATCTAAATTGGATAAAAAATGTGGTTTGCCTAAATTATAGGGTAAAAACGTAACGGGGTTGAAAAGGGGGAGAGGGGATGATTATTCGGAAACCATACATAGGCAGTATTTTTCTGTTTGTTTTAAAGTATAAGTGTACAAATTCTTATCAAAATCGGATAAAAAATGTGGTTTGCCTAAATTATAGGGTAAAAACGTAATGGGGTTGGAAATGGGGAGAGGGGATGAATACTCGGAAACCATACGTAGGCAGTATTTTTCGTATAAGTGTACAAATTCCTATCTAAATCGGATAAAAAATGTGGTATTGCCTAAATTATGGGGGTGGAGAGGGGGCGAGGGATTAATATTCGGAAACCGTATATAGGCAGTATTTTTATGTTTGTTTTAAAGTATAAGTGTACAAATTCTTATCTAAATTGGATAAAAAATGTGGTTTGCCTAAATTATAGGGTAAAAACGTAACGGGGTTGGAAAGGGGGAGAGGGGATGAATATTCGGAAACCATACATAGGCAGTATTTTTCTGTTTGTTTTAAAGTATAAGTGTACAAATTCTTATCAAAATCGGATAAAAAAATGTGGTTTGCCTAAATTATAGGGTAAAAACGTAATGGGGTTGGAAATGGGGAGAGGGGATGAATACTCGGAAACCATACGTAGGCAGTATTTTTCGTATAAGTGTACAAATTCCTATCTAAATCGGATAAAAAATGTGGTATTGCCTAAATTATGGGGGTGGAGAGGGGGCGAGGGGATTAATATTCGGAAACCGTATATAGGCAGTATTTTTATGTTTGTTTTAAAGTATAAGTGTACAAATTCCTATCTAAATTGGATAAAAATTGTGGTATTACCTAAATTATGGGGGTGGAAAGGGGGCGAGGGGATTAATATTCGGAAACCATACGTAGGCAGTATTTTTCTGTTTGTTTTAAAGTATAAGTGTACAAATTCTTATCTAAATCGGATAAAAAATCTGCTTTGCCTAAATTATGGGGTGAAAACGTAATGGGGTTTGAAATGGGGAGAGGGGATGAATATTCGGAAACCATATGTAGGCAGTATTTTTGTGTTTGTTTTAAAGTATAAGTGTACAAATTCCTATCTAAATCTGATAAAAAATGTGGTTTTGCCTAAATTATGGGGTGTTATGGGGAATAGGGGGTGACTTTTTGGAAATTTTTTTTCACAGGACCCTTCGCTGACGCACACTCAAAAACACTCCAAAGTTTCATTGCAATCTGATAAATGGTATAGGAATGCATAGAAGACGAACAAACAAACATTGATTTTTATATATAAGACTAGCTGACCCGGCAATGCTTCACTATTGCTGGACTTGAGTAGGCACATAGATTAAATGAAAAAATATTTATATATAAATTTTAAACTGCTGTTTCATTCATTTTCAGTTGGAAAGTGTGAGAGGGGATGCACTTTGGAAAACATATGCAGGCAGTATTTTTCTGTTTGTTTCAAAGTATAAGTGTGCAAATTCCCATTGAAATCTGATGAAATATGTGGTTTTCGTCTAAATTATGGGGAGGAGGGGTGGGTTTTTTAATTTTTTTTTGACAGGAACCTTCTCCGTCATCCCGTCGACAACTCACCAAAGCTGGCCCAGGCCGTATTTCAACCATAATAACATTCAGTAGGAGAAAGTAAAACATGTATAGGTAATTTCCACCGCGAATATATAGTGGTATTGGGAATTTATATTCAGGTCCAGGCCGGATCTCACACTAATCTCCTCACTTTTGACATACAATATGTCGAGAAATAAGCTAGATATCAAGAAAATGTATCATTTGTTTTTGATTTGTCTCGTCGAGTTACATTATGGGGAAGAGGGGTGGGTTTTTAAATATTTGTTTTTTGACAGGAACCATTTTCGACATCCCCTCGACAATTCACCACAGCTTCGCCGTAATCGGACGAACGGTTTGCGGGTTTGTTTAAATTATGGGGTGTTATGGGGAAGAGGGGGTAATTAAGGTGGAGGAAAGAGAGGAGAGGGTTTGGGTTTTTGTGAAATTAATGTGTACAGTATTTCTCTCTCTTTTTTTAAGTAATAGTGTACAAATTCTTATCTAAATCGGATAAAAAATGTGGTTTGCCTAAATTATGGGGTGAAAACGTAATGGGGTTGGAAACGGGGAGAGGGGATGAATCTTTGGAAACCATGCGTAGGCAGTATTTTTCTGTTTGTTTTAAAGTATAAGTGTACAAATTCTTATCTAAATCGGATAAAAAATGTTGTTTGCCTAAATTATGGGGTAAAAACGTAATGGGGTTGGAAATGGGGAGAGGGGATGAATATTCGGAAACCATACGTAGGCAGTATTTTTCTGTTTGTATTAAAGTATAAGTGTACAAATTCTTATCTAAATTGGATAAAAAATGTGGTTCGCCTAAATTATGGGGTGAAAACGTAATGGGGGTGGAAAGGGGGAGAGGGGATGAATATTCGGAAACCATACGTAGGCTGTATTTTTCTGTTTGTTTTAAAGTATAAGTGTACAAATTCTTATCTAAATCCGATAAAAAATGTGGTTTGCCTAAATTATGGGGTGAAAAACGTAATGGGGTTGGAAAGGGGGAGAGGGGATGAATATTCGGGAACCATACGTAGGCAGTATTTTTCTGTTTGTTTTAAAGTAAAAGTGTACAAATTCTTATCTAAATCGGATAAAAAATGTGGTTTGCCTAAATTATGGGGTGAAAACGTAATGGGGTTGGAAAGGGGGAGAGGGGATGAATATTCGGGAACCATATGTTGGCAGTATTTTTCTGTTTGTTTTAAAGTATAAGTGTACAAATTCCTGTCTAAATCGGATAAAAAATGTGGTATTGCCTATAGTATGGGGGTGGATATGGGGCGAGGGGATTAATATTCGGAAACCGTATGTAGGCAGTATTTTTATGTTTGTTTTAAAGTATAAGTGTACAAATTCCTATCTAAATCGGATAAAAAATGTGGTTTTGCCTAAACTATGGGGTGTTATGGGGAATAGGGGGCGACTTTTTGGAATTTTTTTTTCGCAGGAACCTTCGCAGGCGCACACTCGAAAACTCTCCAAAGTTTCATTGCAATCTGATAAATGGTACAGGAACGCATAGAAGACGAACATACAAACAAACAAACATTGATTTTTATATATAAGATTAAGGCTACTTTACTGACAAAAACCTACGGAGTAATAATTACAATGTAAAATATCTGAGAGCGTTCATATGACATCCCTTAGGAGGCTCTTCTTTTAATGAAAGTTTATTTGTTTCTACTATTTTCTCTTGTTCTTGCACCTAAAGACCTGCATTTAATTTTCACACTCTTCTGGATACATAGATATCAAATGACTTTTTAAAGCAATTGTACTGTGGTAGAAATTCTTTTTTACATAATGAACACATTGCCAAAGATTCAATTTTTTTATAAAAAATCTACGGATCTGACCTTTTTTTTTGTTTTATTTTGAGACAAACTAACGGTTATACAACAAAATACGTACTTAGCACTAGTTCTCTTCATACTGAAGCGTTAAAAAACATTGATAATATCAATGTGGAAAATCGATATCAACAGCAGATGTTCGATTACTGTACAGATTTGTCGAAAATATTCAGTACTTTGAAGGCGTTGGCAAGACAAGGTCTTTATGTGAGAGGAAAATTCAAATTTCATAGCATTTTTAACCGTTTCGCGTCGGCTGCTCCTGGCTGCGAGGTAGCCGCCGGCCCCTCCCCTCAGCCGGCACTCCTCGCCCGCAAGCGCCCGGCCGGCATTTACGGCTATCCCCTCCCCGGTTTCTCGTCAATTTTACGCTCATTTTCAGAGGCTTAATTTGTTTAAATTGACTCGCTTTATTTAATTATATATCAAACTACAATGAAACTCACTTATTGTTAATTTTTTTATGAAAAGTGCTTGAAATTGTAGTAGAAACTTTTTTCTTATAACGATACTAAAATAACATTAAATTTTTAATTTTTTATACTCGTGTTGTACTAGAATATTATAATTCAATAGAAGAAATGTTTCTGGAACTATTACAAATAATTCGATTAGTTGCCAAATTTTTTTCCAACGAAAGTTTTCCATCGCTTTTTTGTGATCGAGGTGATCGAACTTGATACTGAGAAGGGTTTTTATTTTATTTATTTCTTTATTTTTTTTAAAGTCTCCCGTCACCATTTTTTGATCCAGGGCTTCGGTCCTGGCACTGGCAGGGTTAGAAACTTTTTTTATTATTATTTTTGGATTTTTATTTTATTTTTAATTTCTTATATTTATTTACAACTCAAAATGAAAAAGTTTTTCCTCGTTTTTTTCACAAAAATAATAAAAAGATATTTCTTCTTGCTGTTGTATGCCAAGTTCAAATATTTTTTCTAAATTTTCAAAACACTCATCCACACAGAGGGACATCGCATTCTCTGCAATAATAAACTGTCCTCTTCCTCTTGGTTTGGCGACTTTGGCAGATGAAGCAGTCCTTTGTAGGATGAGATGAAGCTCCTGCAGGAATTGGTATTTTCCGAAGAAAGTGCCTCTCCTTCAGACGTAAAGGCGTGTCCTCCGCTGATCTTCCTCCGTGGTGCCTTGCTTTTGGTACGTGATATTTTTGGGTTATCTCGTGGATCAGGCCGAGATGGTATTTCGCCAGGGGTATTTTCTTCTTATTCGCATGCTGCTGGTACAGCTTGTGAGCGTTGAAAATGCTCATGTCTACAAAATGAAAAAAAGTTTTTTGTACCATTTTAAACTTTTTCTTGTGCACTCTACAGTTGACATAACCATGTCGGTCTTGTCTACAGCCCCCGTATTCTTGTTATAATCAACGATTATATTGGGCTTCAGGATCGGCTGCTTCGTCTTCCAGTCCCTCTTCTGGGTATCCACAATCTCTACTTTATGAGCCGTAGAGAGAACCCAAACTTCTTTCTTATCTTGCCACTTTAGCCCCACCAACTTATCTTCCGCAGTTCGGAAGGAGAACCTCTCCCCGCTTCAGCTTCTCCTGCATTTTAGGCATTTCCTTTCGATTCCTTTCTTCGCCGTGTCGACAGTGTTGGTTACGTGGTCATGAAGCCAAAGAAATAGATCCGGACTGGAGTACCAGTTATCAACAAAAACCTGTGTGGCCTTTATTGAGGTAGGGCTCCAGCAACGTTGCGACAACATTTCCTGAAACTCCGAGTCCGATGGTCGACTAATTCTGTGGATAGTCCGGTATAAACAATGAAATCTAAAATGTAACTTGTTTCACAGTCGCAGAAAACAAAAAGTTTAATCCCAAAACGGCTCCTCTTACTAGGGATATATTGCTTGAAGAACAAGCGTCCTTTGTATAGTAGCAGGCTCTCGTCTATACATAGGTTTCTAAACGGGGTAAAACTGGCTTGAAAAGCTGCTTTTATGTGGTCATGCACTTCCCGAACTTTTTTGAGATGGTCAGATCCCGAGTCGTTGGAAAAAATGAAGCATGCTCAGGATGTCTTTGTAGCGATCCCGAGGCATGAGCTGCCCGAATATTGGTGTCTCAATAAGTTTATTTTGAGACCAATACTCATTTATGGTTTGTTTCTTCACCCGGGACACGAGTGCTGAAATTGCCAAAAAAACGTAAAGTTCATCCGCAGTGGTGTCCTTCCATTTTGACGACCGTTTTTTGCCGCCTTCTTCTCCGTAGTTCCTCCTGTAGTATATCGTTTGTGTGTTCGGCGATCGAAGACATGGTCGACGAACAAAAAAACTTTTGGAAAAAATACAGGAAGCCGCTTGCTTCTTCCCCCGAGTCCACATATTCAAAACCAGATAAGGTATCATCAAAATCAAATACATTTGATTTCCGAAGATTTGACGAATGCCATGTCGGATGAAGAATTCTCTTCTGCTTCTTTCGAACCGGCTCCTGGACTTCGGCATCGGATCCTGAATCGTCCTCGATCTCAGGTGCCAATGGACTAGCTGCTGAAGGGCCAGGATCTGGTGCTGAAGAAGGGCCAGGAACAGAAACTTGATTATCCTCATCAGACGAAATTTCCTGACACTCTTCATCATCACTGTCCATCAATATCCGCAAAATATCTTCATCAGTCAATCCCCAATTACTCATATTTCACGTTGAACTCAAGAACTCAATGAACAAATAGAAACACGCTGTCCGACTGCTGAACGATGAATGATTTGTTTTGGTAAAGCAAAACGAACTAGAGGTTCCCCTAGTTCCCGCTAGGATGCGGTACGGGCGCTGACAATAAACTGGCTTCCAGTCCTGTGGGGCAGAGAGGTGCTGGCAATATAGTGGCGTCCAGGCCGCTAGGCCCGCCCGCGCCTCTGGCGTCCAGACTTGAAAGGGTTAAAGGCTCGAGCTGAAGATGTGACTGAACTAAAATCATTGCTGCAAAGAGATGGCCGCAAATGGCTTCATCATGACTGTTAGAATTAAATTCTTGATTTGATCGCTACTACACTGTTGTCTAGAATCATGGAAGAAATAGGAGCATCTTGTCTGAGATTCGTTTCGGACGATTTCATTACAAGTGAAAATTTTATTGAATTGGTTTTTAACTTATTGGTTCAATTCATTATCATTTTCGCCAAGCCAGTTGCGAATACCCAACAGCAAGAAAATTCAGTGGAACTGTTAAGGGTTTGATAAACTTCATGCGAGACAAGTTGAAACGACTTGGACAGTTTAGGAAACGGCCATCTCTTGCAGCCTTTTGTCTGACAAGATGCTTGTAAAAAATATAAGTCTAATCCACTTTTTAATTTATGGTTTTGTATTTGTAAACACGTTTATTAATTCTTTACAGATGGTTAGTGAGAATCAAATCTCTTAAAACAGTAAGAGAAAAACTTCTGAAGCTAATGCCATTTTTATAGATCCTTCTGTGTCCAGACGTAGATAGCACTAGCGCAGCTAAATATTCTGGATTTACTCCTTTCTGTTTAACAATGATGATAGAAATTTTTGATGGCGTCGAATTATACAGAAATCTAATCTATGAGTAAAATTAGTGTTCCACAGGAGTGGGGGCTTTTTCTAATTCACTAAAGAATAGTGTTTCCCCGCGGGAATACACCGATGTTCCACAGCGATTCAGCAACATTTTTTTTTTTTTTTTGTAACTGCTTTACGTCTCTTTTTAACATCGAGGTCTTTAGAGACGGGAAAGGATGGGGGGCAAGGATGGGGGCAAGGAATGGGAAGGAATTCGGCCATGGCCTTTTGAAGGAAGCATCCCGGCATTTGCCTGGAGTGATTTGGGGAAACCATGGAAAACCCAAATCTGGATGCCCGGACGGGGATTCGAACCGCCATCCTCCCGAATGCGAGGCGAGAACGCTAACCGTTACACCGCCCCGCTCAGTAATTCAGCAATAGATAAGCCTAGCCTATAAAATTCCAACGAGTGCAGGCAGCCTTGAGCAGTCTGAATAGTTTTTGAAGCAGTCTGGTATAGTTTCAGAGATAGTTTTTCAAACAGATTTTCGACAGGCGGTCGAGGCAAGAACAGCTCCGTGACGGGCAGCGAACTACGAGGCTGTGGACTTTGAAGCTTTTTTTAGTAGTGGTGAAACGGGGAGCTTAGTAAATTTCAAGTTGTTATAAACTTTACATTACCAGTCAGGACAGTGGACTCTGACGCTATTCCGGGATGCCATAGGATGATCTTTCCAATTTTGGGGGAATTTTCTGAAAGATAGCTAATTCAAGAAAACGATAGTTCTGACGCCTTATCTTTCTGGTACCTCAACTTGCACTATCTAAAATTCAAGAATATAAACTTTGTTTATGCAAGAACTGTTTTAATCCATAAACCTTTATCTCTTGGGGTAATTACAAGGGATTGGTGACCGTATAAAGAACCTATGCAAGTATTCTTAAAGGTACCAACCAAGACGATCAAGTTCGTATAGAAATGTTGCATAACCCCAATACACGTTTTGTTACCATTCTTCTTAACACTTTCGCGCCAGAGCACGAGTCAGGCTGCATGGTATAGTCGTGCTGCCGAAGCCCGAGCCTGACTCGGGCGGCAGTTAACTGCCGTCTTGTAAGTCAGATCCCGGTTCTCCTGCACGGTATTGTGTCTGAAAATGTTTCTATATTAGGTGCTGCCATCTAGCGAGTATTTCTGAGACTATTTTTAGCTGTACATTATATCATTTCGGTTACAGAAATTCCCGCGTTTTTCGTGTGTGCGGCTTGTTGCACAAAGTTTTCGCTCTCGTCTGCTCTGAGAAGTTCTGTTATAATGGGTGAAAGATTGAAGGACAAAAAAATATTAGCTCTTTTAGATGAAGTGATAGACTATTCATGTTATAAAGTAGACATTGAAGAGTGGGAAAATGTTTCAGATAACCGTAAAGTGATTGCAAGACTTTTAGATAACCTTATTGTGATTGTAAGACTTTTTTCAAAATCTGAAAATACATACTCATACATTTTATTATAAACACTTTGTTACCTTTCTTCTGATGTCATACCCCATTTACATACAAAGTGTACAGGTCAAACTACAACAATATGAAAGTTTCTTAGATGTAGCTTTAATTAATAACGAGTCATTAAAATTTAAAAATTGCGAAAAATGGTCAGTTATCTGAGCACCCGGGAGTGCAGAAGGCTCAGGCGTGAAAGTGTTAAGTTTAATGACTTGTACTACTACTCTCTGTGATTTCTGGACTGACTTCATTGATTCTTTCATCTGATGGAGGAGGACCATCTCTGACAGGTTGGTTTATTTTGTTGTTACTATTCATCGAAAGTCAGGATTTTAGTATAATCACTCCAATTAGAGTGTTCCCCCCCCCCCCCCCGAAACAACCAAGAGTTTATATAAGAGTGACCAGAGATGGGTCAATTATGGATGCAATAAAATACCCACAAAATTAAATATTAGTCAACACTTAGCAGTTGCACAACTGTTAAATTGTCACATCTTTACTGCCATCTATATTCATAAAGGACTTCGCTCCAGTTTAGAAGTTGTGGATCAGCCATCAAGTATTTTTTTTTAATAGTGATATAATTTATAATTGTGCAACAAGTTTGCATGTAATTGATAGGAACTTTAGTTATTGGAAATTTCCAATGTTGCCATTTTCTACGGTACTGAAAGAAGTAGTTATGGGATTATTAGTGAACAGTATTAAAAAACTTCAAGGGATTATTTTTGGTCGCAGCAGAACTACGTTTTGGTTTTTTGGAGAAGGAAAAATTATTACCTGGTGAAAAAATCTTGTGTTAGGAATCTTCCGATCGTAATTTAAATAATATTGGTTAGTCTAAGAAATTTAAGAGAAATCTGTGCATTAGATATTTAGTTGGATATTATTTAATCTCTAATTGTTATCATTTAGTAGTTTTGAGTTCTCCTCCTAAAGAGGAAGGTTTGAAGTAACCATCGACCAAAGGGGAAAATACCTTATATTTTATTAATTACTTGACGCTATTCCAGGTATGGTGCAAAGAAGAACCAAGTATCTTTTTTTTGGGGGGGGGGGGGGGGGGGGGGGATGAACAGGCCAGAAGCTTTGTAAGGTTGCAGCACTTGAGCGACTCGTTTTTTTCTTTGAAATATAAAGTGGTTCTTTAGCATGGCAAAACCTGCCAGGATTTTATTTTAAATATAAAAGGTTTTTTCAGATCATATGTCTAACATTTGCTGCCAAATATTACTATTAAACAAGAAGACTATCATAGGGTCAAAACATTGTTATAATTTACATGAAGATGTAAGTATCTACATACCGTCGCGAGATCCCTCTTCCATACAGCTTCACATTGTCCTTCACATAAGGGGCAAGGTCGTTCCATAGAGTAACCGCCACACTCACTACAGTCGAGCGATACGTGTTGCTCCTGCCAGCTGACTCCACACCTTGAAACAGTAAATTTAACATCTTTGCCCAAATATAAGCCTTTCGAATAAAATAGATGTGAAAAAAACAAAAATCAAACTTCTAAGCAATAAAATAAACTATTTTACCCAAAAACTAAAGTTACAAGATTAAAATTGCTGTGCAGTCCAGATTGTTCTTTTCTTTCTATACACTTTTTTCCAGTTTCACATGTGCATAACTTTATGTAACTAAACATATTTACTAAATTGCAGGCACACAAAAAAGGTAACTTTAATGATTCTTATTTCTCAAGAACTGTCATTGAAATTTCCAAATAGAAAAAAAAAAAAAAAAAATAGGAAAAACAAATTTAAACGTTTCGGTTCAAATCCTTTACTAGCAGAAAACAATCTAAATTACAGTTAGTAAAGTTGATAACTTAAAGTCAATAATTTTTATAAGCATTTTTTAACAATTATAAAAACATCAACTACAATAACTAGTAATTCCTAAAGACAAGCTCATAAAACCAGAAAAATTGATTACATTGTAGAAGGAGAGATTATCTTAGTTCAGTTTGAAATGATCAGAATTTAATCACTACATAATCGTGAATTTTTCAAGGCAGAACAGAACTATTTTTATAGCCACAAAGGCCACAGAAGCAAATTCCTGCATGTGTTGGCGTAGAGGTTCCCCCCTTTCCCTCATCCTAACAAATTCTGTAAACTGTGAGACAAGGTAGCAGAGTTCGCGGGCCATATATTTAACAAAAGGACATGATCAAGCCAGGCTGTTACATGTATGAAGCAACTACTATAGTAGTTGCTTTTTTTCCGTTTCCCTGTCTGCCAGCAAACTGGGAGAAAAGATGGCATTTGGAGGGCAGAGGCTGTGAGGCATTCAAGTCATGGCTGCAACTCTGGACTGATGTAGGAGTGAGCGCAAACACATACAGCCCGCGAGCGGGTACCAGTGCCGTACTTGTGTGCACGGCTGAGGACCTGTGCAAGGCTCGATGGAGAGCTGAGCTAGTACGTCGAGAGGCAGAGAGAGACACGCCAATCGGAACATCCAGTGCAGTTATTGTAAAAGCGCATGTTCGATAGATGGTAAAGATATGTATAAATGTACATGGAATGTACTGTATTTATCATCGAGGGTTCTCTGCTATTCGGCAGGTCCACGCACAGTGACAGCCCTCCATGCCTCCCTCTGTTCCACCATTCTCTTAGTTTGTATATATCTCCTGTTCATCATTATATCATCCATTATTTTCATCCTTCGCCGACCTCTTCTCTCCGTTTACAGTCCCCTCCAGAGTAGTTTTAAGCAGACATTCCTCAGCACATGCCCAATACAGTTCTATTTTCTGTTTCCTATTGTTTTTAAGAGTGACCTTTTCTCTCCTATTTGTTTCAGCACTTCCTCATTCCTTACTTTGTCCCTCCAACTTAATTTCTCCCACCCTCCATACCCACATTTCAAAAGCTTCCAACCTCTTTAGATCTTCTTTGCGTAGCGTCAATGTTTCTGCTCCATACAGTCCTACGCTCAATACAAAACATTTAGCTAATTTTTTCCTCGGGGTTTTGTCCAGCCTTCCTCATAGTAAATTTTTCTTTCTATTGAAAGCTTCCTTTGCCATTGCTATTCTAGTTTTTACCTCCTTCTTGCAGCTTATATCACCACTCACAATACTCCCGAGATATTTAAAGGACTCCACTTGTTCAATCATTTCTCCATGCAGCGTTATCATCATTTCTTTCTTACTTTTTTCCCACCATCATACATTTAGTTTTAGTCCTATTTATTCTCATTTCGAATTCCTCACACCCTTTGTCTAAAGTCTCTAACATTCTTCTTAGTATCTTGACACTTTCTGCCAGCAAAACCATGTCATCAGCAAACCTTATGCACGTAATCCTACCTCCACCAATGCATACACCTCCTTTACCTCTTAAACTTCTTTTCATAATTTCCTCCAAATATATGTTAAATAATTTGGGTGACAAACAACAACCCTGTCTTACACCTCTTCCAATCTTTCCCTCTTCATTAAGATCATTCCCCTCTCTCACTCTCACTCCTTGTTCGATGTATAATTTACTTATTAGCCTTATTTCCTTCCAATCAATACCTTTATTTTTTTAGAATCGTCATTAACTTCACCCATTGTACTCTGTCAAAAGCCTGTTACAGGTCTATGAAAACCATGTAACAATCTCTTTCCCTTTCAATATATCTTTCTCCTATTGTTCTCAGCAAACCAATAGTGTCTCTTGCACTTCTTCCTTTTTCAAATCCAAACTGTCCTTCAGCAATTGACATGGACAGTTTGCTAGATATTCGTCTATTTAGCACTCTTAATAATATCTTAGCAGCGTGGCATAAGAGGCTAATGGCTCTGAACTCTTCACATTTTACTGCATTCTTTTTCTTTTCAATTGGTATCAACACTGTTGTTAGAAAGACTTTTGGCCATTCTCCTCTTTCATACATCTCATTGCACAAATATAGTATTTCTCTTCTTCCCTCATCTTTCTAACTTTTCAGAATTTCTGTAGGTAACTCATCGATCCCACAGGCTTTCTTGTTCTTGATCTCTGTCAAAGCCTTCTCCACTTCCACCTCGAGGATACGGCCTCCCATCTCCTCCTTGGTGACTCTTCTTCTAATGCCAAATCCTTTGGATGGTGTTGCAGATCATACAATAATTCTAAATATTCTTTCCATCTTTACTCTATTTCATGAGCCTCTCTGGCTAATGTTCCTTCCTTGTTCACTCCCAGCCCTGCTGTTGTTCTTTTTCCTTGAAAGCATATCTGTATGGCTTCTTTGTACATCAAGTCAAATTTTCCCCCTCTTTCTAATTGCTCTATCTCTTCACACTTAATTCTCATCCAGTTCTCTCTTGCTTTCTCCACTTCTCTTTTCAGTTCATTATTTAATTTTCTGTATTTCCTTCTCCCATCAGTGCCTGTGTTTTTCCACTTCCTTCTCTATCTTCTGTAGCATTCCTTCAGTCATCCATTCTTTCTTTATTCTACTGCTTTTCTTATATCCTATTACTTCTGCAGCAGCCCTTCTCAGACTCTCTTCCATCCTTACCTATTTTTCATCCACACTCTTTTATATTTCCTCTATCCCATTCATTTGTAAAGATTTTTTCTATTTCTCTACCTTGTCCTTCCTCTTTAGGAGCATCAGTATTGAACCTTTTTATTGTCTTCCCTTTCTTAATGTAAGACACAAAGCTGATACAGGGGTGGTAGTATCGCTGTAGTGCCTTAACTAGTAGTTCACTTAAAATGAAAAGTTCTGTGACAAAAATGTTCCGACTGACTTTAATAGTCTTAAATGACCATGTTGCCTACTTAGAAACTCAACTGAAATGCCAAATGGGCACCACAAAGCTTTATAACCCAAAGCTGAGAAAGGTTTTACTATGAAATCACAACAGTTCACTTCAAGAAAATTTTTAAGTTTATTTTCAAAGTTACATTCACGAAATATTGCATTAAACAGTTGAGTAGGCGATCAAACACTCGTTTCCAGAAAATTGTAGCTTGTGGAGAGAAATCATACCGAACGACCCATTTAGAAAATTTAAAAGTTCTTAGTAGTCATTACATTAACCGCCTATTATAACGACACCCAACATGGCCAACATTAAGTGTAAATTTCCAACCGCCGCCTCCCTGCTCCACAACAAACTAACGTGAATTACCTCACATAACACTCCCGGAGTAAAGACACCGTGACGTGGCGGCCCCCAAACCAATGACGTCAGCTACTGTACAACACCTTTCTGCTTCCGATTTACTGTTCCCAATGATTGAAGGTAATGAAAGCGTTCAAACTTTGACAGTGTCGAGACTTATCTGCTAGAAGTATAAAGGATGTTTAGTCATAAATTTCGAATGATTAGTTTTAATTTTGGTTTAATTTGCGTAGTGATACCAAGTCTTTTAGCAAGTGGGTATTTACCCAAACGTTTGAATTTATACAATTCTTCGAAGTTCTGCTGAATTGCAAGTTACCTGGATAAAATTAGTGTCAAAATGTTCTCCCAAAATTCCCGAGTTTAATGGTGTAAATTATACAAAAATTGGTGGCAGGATAATGAAATTACAGCTTAGACAAGATTCGGTAAATTAACTATTTAGAAGTGATATGGTTTTTCGTTAATAACTCTTAAAGTATTATCAATATCAAAAAGGTAAAATTATCAGAGTTTTCTTTGGATTTAATTACGTGTTTTAAAAGTTATTTTATCTCTGAAAGTGGTTGGGTTTAGTTACAAATAAATCTTACGTGGACCACATGTGTTTGGTGACGAAATAATTTTAAAAACTTATATAACTTCTGTTCTACTGCATCAAATGTTCTGAAATTTAAATATGTTAAAGTAGATTTTTAGTTCTTTCAGTAAATCTACCTTTTAGACCAAGAAATTACTAGGAATATGTGATAAAAAATGTTAAAAGTGAAGTGCATTTATCGAAGTGTTTAAAAATTTATTAAAGTTATTTACATGCTCAGAAACTGCAAAATTTTGGTTAATTTAATTTTTTTTTAATTATTATTATTTAAAAATTACCTTATTTCACTTAAAAGTGTTCAGAAACAGTGAAATGCTCATGTAGCCAAACTCTATTGTTTGAAAATGGTACAATAATGAATTATTCTATTCCAGGTTGGTTTAAAAGTTTCTTTATTATTATAAAAAGTTTATTTAGTACTTTTATTAAATGTTGAGTGACTTTACTACTTTTAAAAGTGTCCAGAAATAGTGAAATGCTCATATAGCAGAAATCTATTGTCTACAAGTTGAACTATAATGGATTATCCTATTTCAGGTTAACATAAAGTTTCTTTACTGTTATAAAAAGTTTATTTAGTGCTTTACTTAGTGCTTTATTTAGTCTTTACTATTTTTAAAATGGTTTATTTAATAAGTTAGATTGTGGTACCAGCTTCTACATAAAACGTTCATCCCATAACCTGTGTATGCAATGAAAACTATATGTTTAAATGAAAGCTTACTTCCTCCCCTATACTTGAAGCTAAGAAACTAGAATTTGCCAAAATTCTAAGGTGTTTACATTAATTCTTTTCAGTCTCATTTCTATTTCTGCTACAACAAGATTATGATCAGAATTAACACCAGCTCCTAAGTAAGTTTTTGCATTTTTTAACCAATTCTTATACCTGTTCTGGATTATTGTATAGTCAATCTGATACCTCTTTCCCTCAAAGGGAGAGGTTCAAGTATACCTTCTTTTGTGGTTTTCAAAAATAGTGTTTCCCACTACCAATTCATTTTTCTTACAGAAGCTTACCAGCCTCTCTCCTCGCTCATTTCACATACCAAGTCCATACTTGCCAATTGTTCCCAGATCCTTTCCCTCACCAGCATTCCAGTCCCCCATCATCATAAGACAAGAATTTCTCTTTTCCTTGTTTATAATTTCCTCCAACACATTATAACATCCCTCCACTTCCTCATCCGAGTGCTGGCTTGTCGGCATGTACACTTGAATCAAAAGTATATCTTTCTTTTCTCTTTTTAGTCTCATATGCATAATTCTACCATTTATACATTACACTTTCATTACTTTATTCTTCATAGCTTTCCTAATTACAATGGCTACTCCTAAATTCCCACTCCTCTCCTGAATAATAACAGTGATACTCTCTGCTTTCGAATTCTCCATTCCTTCCCCATCTAAACTCACATATTCCTAAAATGTCCAACTTATTTATCTTCATCTCCCGTTTCAAATTCTCTAATTTTCCCGCTTGCAGGAGAGTTCTATGGTTTCCCATTGCCTTCCACATTCTCATGCTGTTGCCCATCTACAGGTTCCTCCGCCTTTAGGGACGATTTCTCCTCCCTAGAGCAAGAGATTGCCCTGGTCCTTTACCCACTTATTATTTACAATGTAATGTAATGTATGACCATTAGGTCTTGACTTTTGTTAAAAACTTATAATCTCAAGCGTACTGACAATTAAAAAAAATATTATTATTATTATTATTGCTACTACTGTTACTACTACTACTACATACAGTTTCCTTGGAACGGTTGATTGATGTTTGATCTGTGCACACATACAAAAATTCCAAAATATAATCTCTGTGTCATGGAAAAAATATATAACCAATAATCCATCACTACGATCAGTTAGTGGCCATAACTGTTCGCGATTGGTTTGAAGAACATTCGGGACAATTCCAGCGGATGATCTGGCCACTGCGATCCCCCGATATTAATCCCATCGAACATTTATGGGACAATCGAGAGATCAATTCGTGCACAAAATCCTCCACCGGCAACACTTTTGGAATTATGGACGTCTATAGAGGCTGCATGGCTCGATATTTCTCCAGAGGACTTCCAACCACTCGTGGAGTCCATGCCACGTCGTGTTGCTGCACTTCGCCACGCAAATGTAAGACCGACACACTAATAGCAGGGTATCCCACGAGTTTTGTCACCTCAGTGTATAGCTCCACTTCACACCACACTTCGAACTTGAAATAACACTTCGGCAAGCACTAAAAAGTTGCAACAAAATTCACTAGATAGAACAAAATTAGAATTATTTTAGCAACGAGCGGTGTGGTCACACAGTGGTGATCCCAATCAAAATAGCTTTATTTCAAACCACTAAAACAATACAAACTTTGAAATTCATTTCAAGATGTCACCTGGGATTTTCAGACTAGGAACGGAATGCCTAATGTTTTTAGAATCGTAATGCACCATATGTGTTAGTTCAAATGTGCCAGCCATGTGCAGCCCAATGCTGTATAACAAGTGACACCCATGTGCCAGCGACTCTTAGTATTTAAAATACACATAGAGATAATAAAATGTTGGAAATAAATATCAACATGCTATTGTGTGTTCTGTAACTGTGACAAATAAGAATGGAAAGCTACGGTTCTCCCCCCCCCCCCACACACACACACAGCACAACGTAGCTTCCTATCCAACCCGTCCCCACCCCAACCAGAGCAAGCCACAGTTTACGGACGCTCCCTGATTAAATGCTTGAATATCAAAATGGTAATTCATCATTTATTTAAATAAAATTCTGAATATACCTGTTATTAGATGAGCAATTTACCTTTTTTATGTGAAATTATTTAATGAACTGCTTATAATTCGGACTGTTCTGTACTATTTGTACTCACGTCAAGCACGAGTTCAGCTGGAGGTGCAGATCCTCTATGGATAACACAGCACTGTCTGAGTTGTTGAAGTAGCTCTGCAACTCTTCCATCGAGCTACCAATGCTGGCACTGCGGTGCAACAGGCCACTGCAATCACATTACCAGAGGAAAGTCCGAATTACAGAATGGAACAATGAAAATATGATATACCTCATCATTTGCTACATCTCGGAACTGTAAGTATTAAGTAAGCGTTGTTAACAATATTCATCTCAAGATAATTAACAGAGCCGTGAGGCAAAACTAAAACTTATTCAAACAATTTTTTTGTAACAAGTATTAAGGAGGAAGTAGATGATAAGCAGATCCAGATATAAAGTACTCCAAAGGATACGGCAGCTTCAGGTTTCACAGTACACAACAGTTTTTATTTCATAACAGATCTCTTAACAACAGTGAATCCAATTCAAATACGATCAACTTTTGTTACCATTTTAATATTGATGGTTACGGGGACATCTCAGAAAGCAACACTAATTCAACAGGGGTTCAATCCTACACATTACCAGGTGCGTAAATGTGAAACTGGAATTTTTTCATAAAAAATACATGTTTACTGTATAAAAATTACATGAAGTATCCTATTCGAAATATTGTCCATTGCTAGATGCACATTTTTCCCCATCTCTCTGGTAATTTATGAATGGCATGTAAAAAAAAACTTTTTGATGCAAACCAGTCATTGAGCCATTTTTGTAAGAAATGATGCATTGTCATGAAGCACAGGATTCTTACTCTTTTAGCAAAAGAAAAATTAAGGCCTTTTTAAGGCAATTTTTCATATTTTTAAGGCTATATTTAACGTATATTAAAATGTTATGAAAAAATAATATTCAACTTACAGCAAAGAAATTAAAATATTTATGTTAAGATTATGATGAAATAATCTTTGAGTTTATAAATTAATAAACAATAAATTTCTAATAAATTTACTTTTGTTTTCACACAATACAGTGACTACTGAAACTTTTTCCCTTTTCATATAATAAACATAAAATATAAAAACTACTATACCCCGGAAAACTGACACAAGGGCAAAAAGAAATAGTACCACCTTAGTAATAAGAATTACTAACATACCGGGTGTCCACAAATGAATATCGGGGTTTTAATGCTTTATAAGATTTATTACATTATCCTTACAGTTATAAATGATATGTCAAATGAAAGAGCAACTCAAACAGTTTTGTTCGTTGGCACTAGTGCGCATGTGCATGAAATGTTTCCGCTGCGATCCGCTACAATGCGGTAGTAGCAAAGATGGCGACTAGTGAAGAGAAAGCGTTTTGTGTTTTACAGTTTGCAAAGACTGAATCTATAGTTACTGTGCAGCGTGCGTTCCGCATTAAGTTCGGGTGTGATCCTCCAAGTGACAATAACATCCATAGATGGTATCATCAGTTTGAAGATACAGGCTGCCTTTGTAAAGGGAAGAGCGCAGGACGACCAAGAGTTAGCGAAGAGACTGTTGAGCGAGTGAGAGTCGTTCACTCGTAGCCCAAAGAAATCTGTTCGGAAGGCTAGTCGCGAATTAGAAATTTCTAAGTCGACTGTTTGGAAAGTTTTAAGGAAACGCTTGCAACTACATCCTTACCGTTTACAGTTGTTACAGGCTCTAAAGCTTGCAGACCATGGTTTACGTGCCAAATTCGCTAACGAAATGTTGTTACATGACGATGAAGATTTTCTACATCATGTTGTCTTCAGTGATGAATCGACCTTTCACCTCAGTGGACATGTTAACACTCATAATGTGCGGATCTGGGGCTCAGAAAATCCTCAAGAGATCGTACAAGTGCAACGAGACTCCCCTAAAATCAATGTTTTTTGTGCCGTATCCCGGCGGAAAGTTTACGGACCTTTCTTTTTTTATGAACCGACTGTAACTGGTACTTCTTACCTTGATACACTAGAGCAATGGCTCTTCCCTCAGTTGGAACAATATGAACCAGAGAACTTCATTTTCCAGCAAGATGGTGCGCCACCTCACTGGCATAACGAAGTAAACGGTTGGTTGAACGTAACTGTACCCGACCGCTGGATTGGCCGCAAGGGGCCCAATGACAGAGCTTGCTATGCGTGGCCTCCACGTTCACCTGACCTAACGCCATGCGATTTCTACCTTTGGGGTTTCATCAAGGATCGTGTGTATGTGCCTCCGTTACCAGCCGACCTCCTTGAATTACGACAAAGGATTGAAGCAGCTGTTGCAACAGTTACTGAAGACATACTGCTCAACGTTTGGGAAGAACTCGGCTACAGACTTGATGTGTGCCGTGTGACAAATGGTGCCCACATAGAACACTTGTAAGCTTGTATATAAAACTGTTTGAGTTGCTCTTTCATTTGACATATCATTTATAACTGTAAGGATAATGTAATAAATCTTATAAAGCATTAAAACCCAGATATTCATTTGTGGACACCCTGTATAAATACATAATTTAACTTAATTTGTTTTTATACATTATAGCACATTAGCAGTTACATCAGAGAAAGGACTGCCAAATTGTCAGGTCAATTACTTATCAGATTTCAGATATAATGTTGAATGAGGAAGACTCCCCCCCTTTTTTGAAAGCTACATGTAAAAGAACCTTTAAAGATGAAAAATTTTCCATAGGTTTAAGAAACAGGTTAAATACAACTTTTTCAACATCTTTTGAGTTACAGCAGTAGTTCCTATTGGGCATATTTGATCAAATATTTTCTTATATGAGTAAAGTTTACTTTCCAGATGAGCTACAACATGTTATAAGGGTAAACATAAAACATACAGGTAAGAGTCATTAAAATGTATGCAGGTTAAATCAAAAAAATATACACTTTTTTAATGATATTTTTTTTATGTTCACATTGTTTAAAAACAAAGGTCAATTCTCTTTTAAATCTTTCAATAGAGCCTTAATTTTACTTTCAACATCCTCAAAATTCAGCTTTTTTAACTTTAGCGGTTTGTCGAAAACTATTGGACTGTGTGATGTACTTAACATCCCCTATAACCTCAGCTTTATCTGCTAGTTTATCAGCATTATCTTCAAGATCTTTAATTGCAGTTACTAGGTGTGCCTTTTTACACTTCAAATCTTCCAAATCATCTAAAATAGATTTGCGTTTCACTCCCTGAATCCCTGTATTCTTTGCATTTTTTTTTCTCTTCCAGGTACGCAATATATTTTTGACGAGCCATAGCTGCATACATCCTTAACTCCTTAGTTATAACAACTTATTTTTGCTGTTTTTGAAATATTGACTGACTAATCTTTGAGCTACTAAAGATTCTTCTTTTAAATTTTCAACTTCCAACTGCTTGTTCACAGAGAAGCCTAGTTCAACATCAGCTTGTCCATGTGATAACAGCAACAATATTTTTATTACTTTGTGTACTCTGTTATAATCTTCTTTGCCTAGATACTTCTTTAACAATATATCTAATCGTGGATGCTCATCATGTGGATTAAATGAGCTGAAGTGGTTTGAAGCAATAAAACAATATATACATAAGAAACTTGTTAGAAATTGCCAAGAAATGTAAGACACAGGCATGTACGAAGCAGAACTACATAAGAGAGGATCTGTGCAAAGACTACTACTTGCTTGAAATATAAGCACTTTGACTCGCACTTGGTCAAGGTCGAGCCAGAAAGAAATCTGCCGATCGCCGTATCTCGGTGTTAAAAATATCAGGCTTTTTCAAAGATTTTAAGGCTTTTCAGCAAATTTTAGGGCCTTCTAAGGGCCCTTAAAAATTAAAATGAAAATTAAGGCCTTCTTAAGGCTTTTTAAGGCCCATAAGAATCCTGAAGCAAAATAACTGTGTTGCTCTTTCTGGTGTTCTGGTCATTTTTCCCAAAATGATCATTTGCTGTTGATAACATTCAGTATCAACAGTTTCGCCAAGTTTTAGTAGCTCGTAATAGGTCACACCATTTTGATCCCACCAAACACAGAGCATTGTCCTCTTTCCATAGCGATTTGGCATTGAAGTTGTTGTTGAGGTTCACCAGGAGCTACCCGTGATCTTTTACACTTAGGGTTCTCGAAATGTATCAACTTCTCATCACCTGTCAATTTGATGGAGAAATAACTTTCTTTTATACCTGGCAAGCAAGCATTTCAAGTGATTTTTCGTTTTTCTTGCTGTCTTTCATTCAGTTCATGTGGAACCCATTTTCCCATCTTCTGGATCTCTCCCATCACTTTAAACGTATGGAGACAGCTTCCCATGTTAAATTTAATAGATCTGTGAATTGTTGTTGCATTTGAGCATCATCCGCGTCCAACAATGCTTGCAACTCGCAGTCTTCAAACTTCTTCAGAGGTGTGTGCATGGAGACTTTCCTGGCGTACTGAAGCAATGTAGTCTTCACAGGTGTGCAGCCAGATGGTGTTTTGGAAACACGTTTTGACAACCAGCTCGGCTGTCTTCATCAATTGTCCGGTGTCTACAGGCTGACGAAAGCTGGCAGTCACCTCGTGGACTGGCTTAACCTCCCAGACGGACCTCCTTATATATCTGTCGGCGAGGTAGAGGATCCGCTCTGATTGGTGGGAATGGTGGCATTGGAAAGACCCGTTGGTTGGTCGGAAGCGGCGGCTCCAAACGCGGTGCGCTGTGGCGCCCCTTCCCATCGAACCTCCTTGTAATCCGTCGGCGTGGTGGAAGACCCGCTCTGATTGGCCGGAAGCGGTGGCTTCATACGCGGTCCGCTACGGCGCTCGACTAGTGCCTTCTGCGCCTCCCCACCCAGGAGTACTGGCAGTGCTGCAGGATCCAGCACTGGCGTCGAGTCTACGGACAAAATTGTCGTACAGCTGTTCGGTGACCAGCAAGCCTAAAAGAAGATACTGCCAGCTTCAGAATCAGGAACTGCCACTAACAAACAACATAGTAGAGAAGCAGCGAGCACCAGCGCTGCCACTGCTACAGCTCCAGCAACTCAAGTGCCAATTCTGATACAGAACATAATGGGAATAAACCCAGAAGTAGACCGCATGATACAAAAGAGCCTCAAGAAGAGAGGCAATACAGAACCTAGCCCATCTGTTTCCATAGTCTCAAAGATGAAGAGACAAATGGAAAAGAAAAAAACCCAGCCCATTGCAAACTAAGAAGATGAAACAAGGCAAGAGGCCAGAGAAGAACCAACTACTACGCTCAGTCACAACAGCTAAGACACCCCAACTGAACGAAGCCATTCACACAACCACAACAGTAGTTCAACCACCAGCAGCGGCTGAATTTCAGACAGCTAGGAAGACAGTCCGCCCCTCAAATAAAGATACCCAGCGGGAGCTGCAGACAGTTCCAAAATTCGTACAAAGAGCTTTACCAAATGGTAAAAGGGGTTACGCAAGCCCAACCATTTCAAGCAAAAATTGCAGGAGGTGACAAAGTCAAGCTAACATTCAACTGTACAGAAGACTACCTTAAAGTCACAGCTATGCTACAGAGGAAAGGCATACCATACTATACCTTCCCCACTGCGGCGGAGAAGCAGCTCAAAGCAGTTCTACGTTGAATACCTACAAACATGCCCACTGTAGATATCAAAGAAGAGTTAGAAGAGCAGGGCTTCGACATCCGTACAGTAGCACACCTAAAAAGACCCGGAGGATCGGACCTCATGCCCCTGTTCCTGGTTGTCCTACCCGACCGGCCACAGAACAGGAAGATATTCCAACTGGAGTCATTAATGTCTCTCAGAATCACAGTAGAGAAGTTCAGGTCGTCAAATGGACCCACACAATGTTTTAATTGACAGGCCCTGGGCCATGTTGCAAGACACTGTAACATGCCATCTGTGTGTGTTAAGTGTGCTGGCCTTCACATGTGGCTGAAACTTCAGAGTGGCCAGTTCTGCCCGGCCACTAGACAACAGCTGACAGCGCTACCACCAGTCAACCATGGCCCCAACCTCCGGCCAATCCACAAAATCTGGCCTCAATGAACGCCAACAGGATACGTCAGGAAGACCATCCCAGCGTCACCCAGCTGCTCCACAAGATGCCGACACAGATGGCACCCCCCTGTTGGCCCACCTGGAACAGAAGATCGTGGAAGCAATCACAAATTCAACCGAAAGCAAGACACCCAACCATGAACAGGCGTAGACATGCAAATAGTCTCACGTTCAGTTCATGGAAAGCTAATGGAGTCTTCAAACAGCAGGGAGAACTAAGACAGTTCCTTCTAGACGAAGGCATAGACATATGCCTCATTTGCGAGACACACATTAAACCGCAGATCAGGCTGTCGGCGATGAACTTCAGGGTGTACCGGTACGACCGCCCAACAGCCGGAGGAGGAACGGCCGTCTTGATACGCTCCACGCTGCCACACTACCAGTTCCAGATGTCGGTGATGAGCTCCATCGAAGCCACGGGAGTTGTCGTGGAGACATCTGATGGGCCCGTCAACGTGATCTCAGTTTATCATCCACCACGAAATCACATAGATGAAGCGGACCTGGAGGCTCTCCTCTCAATCCCTGGGAGATTACTTATCGCGGGAGATCTGAACTCAAAGCATCAGTTGTGGAACAGCAGAGGCACCAACATTAGCGGGCGCAGGCTGCTACGAGCGGCAAACCGATACGACTGTATTGTATTCGCACCAGACGTGCCAACACACACCCCAAAAAACCATCGCCACCGCGGAGACGTGTTGGACGTTGCAATCACAAGGAATATTCCAGGTCTCTTGGAAGCCAGAGTGGTAAACCGCTTATCATCAGACCACAAGCCAGTGATTATAGAACCACCAGATGTAGAAGCGGAACAAAACACTGAAAAAGGAAAAAAATTATCAAAAGGCAGATTGGCAGCAATTCAAAATAAACCTGGCAGAACAGCTACACGGGGAAGAGGCTGACGAAGATGTTGATGTCGAGCTTGAGAAAATCACGGACCACATCAAAACAGCAGCCGACTCTGTAACACCACCATCACGGAGTGGTGCGCAGCAGAAGAGCCTTCCAGCTGACATCCCGGAGATGATTACAATAAAGAACAGGGCAGCCTGTCTCTGGCAAGAAACCAGGAGGCCCGAGGACAGACGACACCTAAATCGCCTGATCCGCGAGATCAAAGTCAGGATAACCGAGCACCAAAACCAACAGTGAGCAGACAAGGTATCAACGTTGCAAGTAGAAGATGGTACGGCTTGGAAGCAGACCAAGCAACTCACTGGACGTCGCAGCCGAATACCACCCCTGAACGGAGCGAATGGTCTTGTCTGTAAGCCAACAGACAAAGCCAACACGCTGGCGGATGCATTTGAGGGGAACTTTAGACCCGTCGCGGAGCCAATAGACAGACGCCACTGCCAGAGAATCAGGCAACACCTCCGTCAGTACCTTAGAGACAACGACGAAGAAGAAGAGGGTGAAATCGACCCATTCACCGTCGAAGACCTACGGGAAGAGATCTCGAAGTTTCCCCCGGACAAGGCACCGGGACACGACGGCATCACCAACAGGGTACTGAAGAATCTACCAGCAGGTGCCATCGTGAGGCTGGTAGAATTATTCAACAAGATCACGAGGACCAAAGTGGAGGACCAGCGTGGAAAAGAGCGGTGATCATCCCGATTCCTAAGCCTGGCAAAAACGCAGCTGACCCGCAGAACTATGGACCAATCAGCCTCCTACCTAATCTCAGCAAACTGTTCGAGAGGCTGTTACTCAAGCAACTACAGGTGCACATCCGCGACGGAGGTATGATACCAGCAGAGCAGCACGGTTTCCGACCTGGCCACTCAACCACGCACCAACTGCTGAGGGTCGTCGAGGAAGCAACCGCAGCATTCAACGCACAAGAGCACTGCGGCGTGGTCCTCCTTGACGTGGCGAAGGCCTTTGACTCCGTATGGCACGGAGGACTACTCTACAAAATGGCCACACTTTGAGTTCCAGGACCATATCTCCTATTATTGAAGAGCTATCTCCAGCAAAGAACTTTCACGGTGAAAATAGGCGACGCGAAATCAACAACAAGACCCATCCGCGCCGGGGTATCTCAAGGTAGTGTGCTGGGCCCAGTGCTCTACACGCTGTACACAGCTGATATTCCGATCGGTCAACAAACCAAACTGGCTTTATACGCCAACGACACGGCGATCTTCACTACGTCTCGCTGCCGGATCCTCGTGGGATGTCGCCTCCGAGCAGTGCTGAAAGACGTCGAGGAGTGGGCCACCAAGTGGAGAATTAAGATCAACGCATCGAAGAGCCAGGCCATCATGTTGACGCGGAGGCGTAAGCCACCACGACCGATGCTGAGGCTCTTCGGGGAGAGAATCTCCTTGGTGACCACGACAAAGTATCTTGGGGTGACCCTAGATACGAACTAACATGGAAGCCGCACTTCGAAGACGTCAGGCGCAGAGTTCTTCAACGACTGGGGCAACGTTATCCAGTGTTGAATTACAGTAGCACACTACCACCCAGATGCGGCCTCCAATTATATCAAGCACTGGTGCGTCCGATTATGGAATATGCATCCCCTGTATGGGGATATGCCGCAAGAACGCATATTGAGAAGCTGCAGAGAATGCAAAACAAGGCACTGAAGAGAGCACTCCACCTGCCAATGAGATTCCCGACAGACATCCTCCACGAGACAGCGGGGATCCCGAAACTTCGGGATAGGTATAAAAAAATAGCAAGACATTTTTACCAAAAAAACTGAGAAGAGCGACAACCACCTTATTCGCTCTCTAGGGCACTATGACATATACGAGGGTCCACATAGAAGACCACTCCAGCTGCTGACAGAAAAAACTAGTGAGAAAAAGATAAATACAGTGCGAAACGGATGCACTTACATTGTTAAATTAAATTAAACTAAATAAAATAAAAACAAAAAATACAAAAAAAATACATAAAAAAAATTAAAGGCTCAACAGAAATGAAAAATATAAAAGTAAAACAATCACTTACACGGAAACAGCAAATAAAAGAAGGCAATGCCAAGACGGCAAATACTTCTGACAAGAATCCCTTAACCTAAGGGCTAAGGGAGATTGATAGAGCCTCTAAGTGTGCTGGCCCACACCTGTCCGATGACTGTTCCTTGAAAAAAGGAGAAAGCAACCCGAAATGTGCAAACTGCGGCGGCTTGCACGTAGCCAGTTACAAGGGGTGTACAGCATTCAAACGTGCTCGCGAAAGGCAACGCGGTATTGCTGCAGAGCAGGCAGCTGATGCCAAGAAAAAGCGTGAAGCACAGAAAAATCAAAACTCTGGGGAACAACAGAAACCTGAGGAAACTCATGGTCCCTCTGCACAAACCCACAATCGACAGATGCCATCTGGAAGTCAAAACCAAATGAGGCAGGGAAAAAAGGCTCCTGCCCCAGATACCAACAGACCTCTACAGAAAGCAACAAAGAGACTGCTTCAGGAATACAATTAATTGGGCCCCAGAAAGAAAAATGCGGCCCCACAACCACCCAGAAACAACTCTCCAACCTCCTACACGGAGGCAGTGAATGGTACAATGCAGAAACCGCAAGCAGCTACTTCACCCCCAGAAGCAGAGCAGCAAGTAACCTCTCAACAGCCACATCACCACTGCAGTCAGCCATGTCAACGCCCCGAGGCCACAACCAACGGAGGTAATATGGATAGACTTCTAGACCTCGTCGGTACATTACTCAACATGTTAACATCCCTGCTCCTTAAATTCGACCAGCCCGCAGCGGACATGAAGGCTGCAGTAACGGCGGCCCTGAGGGCCGAACAACCCATGGATACACAAACCAACCATGAACAGGACGCACATTGAAAACTTGACAATGTGCGTTTCGAATGCCTGCGGCATTTACCAACAAATCAATGAGTTTCGGCAATTTCTACGCAATGAAAACATTGACATCTGTCTCATTGCCGAGACTCATCTAAAGCCCGGACTGAGAATCCCAGTAGCAAACTATAATTGCTACCGCAAAGATAGACCTACCGCAGGTGGAGGCGTCGCCGTAATTATAAAACGCGGCATTCCTCACCACAAAATGCATCTGCCACCAATGCAACAACTTGAAGCCTGCGCAGTTGAAATAGGCACTACAGTCGGACCAGTTACTGTTATAGCTGCCTATAGACCACCCAGACCACGGCTTGAAGAAGACGACTTTACAAACCTACCTGCCATCAGGGTAAAGATGTTAATTGGAGAGGACCTAAATTCAAAACACCCCGAATGGAAATCCAGAGCAAGAAATAATGCTGGATGCCAGCTCTTCCGTCTCTCTCAAAAACAATTTCCAAGTCTGGGGATCAGAAGAACCAACGCATCATCCCTGGTCATTGCCATTACTAGAGGCATCACTGGATTCGTGGCCGCCAGTACTATCAACAGAATGTTCTCTGATCACTCACCTGTAATGAATGATACATATTGATGTTGGCTCGTGGCAACATCAACCAACAAATTCAACTACAGCAGGACTCACTGGGCCAGTTTCCGTGAGATAGTGAAAGCATCCATACCGCAACAACTGAATGCACTAAACTTGGACACCGAACTAAAGAACTTCTCCGCCGCTGTTGTCCAGGCAGCCAAAAATTCTACACCTCCACCCGGCCCCAAGCTCCAATCCTGGCAACTGCCTCCTCAACTCATCGCACAAATAAGGCACAAAAACAGTCGCCAAAGAGTGGAAGCTCACCCGGCAGCCCCAAACCAGGCGTCTCCTTAACCGGCTTCAACGGGAGCATCGTAACAGGGAGTGGTCAGCGAGGCTTACCCCCCTAAACACTCAGGACGGAAGTCTCTGGAATGCAACAAGAAGATTCACCATGCGACTTGCACGAATATCTGCACTACACGGTGAAAGAGGCCTTGTCTTTACTGACATAGACAAAGCAAATGCACTGGCCGACCATTTTGAGAGGCAGTTCAGGCCAGAAGACGATGAAGATGAAGAACACACTGCCAAAGTACGCAGACGCCTTACGCGATTTCTAGCAGCTGAAGATGAATATCATATTGAAAGAATATTCGAAGAAGAAATAAAACACACCATCATCCAGCTGCAGCCACGAAAAGCTACGGTAAAAGACCAACTTGGGAACATGATCCTGCCACCTGAAGCCATATCTTTCCTGGAAAATCTGTTCCAACACAATTCTCCGCACTCAGAGGTTTCCCAGATGTTGGAAAGAAGCGGTGGTCATAGCGGTTCAGAAGCCCAGCAAGAACAGCATGTTCCCCCAGAATCACAGGCCAATCAGCTTGCTACCGGCACTGAGCAAGGTCTTTGAAAGACACCTCTTGAAAAGACTAAACACCCACATCAAGAACGAAGGCTTGATACCAAACTTTCAGTTTGGCTTTCAACAAGGACACTCGGCTACACAACAAATAATGAGAATTGTCGAAAGAGCCACCACCGCCTTTAACTTTAAAGCCGTCTGTCAGCTCGTCCTCCTGGTTGTGGCTCGAGCGTTTGACGCCGTCCGGCATCAAGGCCTTCCGTACAAGCTTTACCAACAGGGTATCCCCCGCCTGTTGGTAAAGCTCATAAGAAGCTACCTATGTGGGAGGACATTTAAAGTGAGAGGAGGAGAAGAACTCTCCTCAAGACGCCCCATCAATGCCGGAGTGTCCCAAGGGTCAGTGCTGGGACCCGTGTTGTATAATTTATACACCGCGGACATTCCGGCCCCAGCTTCAGTTCGAACTGCACTGTACGCGGATGATACTGCATTTTACATAGCACACAGACACAAGGCCATTGCAATTCGACGTCTGCAAGAAGTTCTGCAACAGACACTTGCTTGGGCGAGGAGATGGAGAATCTCCTTAAACACTGCTAAAACACAAGCCATAATGTTGACACGGCGCTTAGGGAAACGCCAACCTCAACAACAGCCAACCCCAACTCTCACACTAAATGGGGAAACGATTGAATGGTCACGAACATTCAAATATCTTGGCGTGACCCTTGATGCCGACTATCATGGAATCCGCATATACGAGTTGCTGCCTACAGGAACTATACCCTGTGCTAAACAGGGACAGCGCGCTCTCCCCGAGAACCGGCATTAGCGTATACTGCAGTTTGGTGCGCCCAGTGATGGAGTATGTGTGCCCAGTGTGGGGGTACGCATCCAAAACCTCGCTAGGAAAGCTGCAAGTGATGCAAAACCGGGCGCTACGTTGATCTCTACACCTGCCTGTCCGATTTCCAACCAAGGACCTGCACGAAGCAGCAGGCATACCGCTGCTAGGTGATAGAATTAAAGCTATCACTAAGAACTTTTACAGGGCAGCAGCAAAATCATCAAACCCACTGATCGCCAGCCTTGGCGAATACAACACTACCTTCGATAAGCACAAAAGACCTCTTTCTATATTGTACCAATGACAACATAGGAGCAACAAGTAAAGACAAACCAGAAGAAAAGTGACTCACTCACCACAACGCTTGGAGGAAATGTCACAAGATAATACCCTCTGCCCCATATGCTTGGAAAAAAATGCTCCTCTCGTCGTACCCACCCAGGAGTGCTGGCAGTCCGTGGTACTGGTAGGCCCGCTCTGATTGGACTCATTCTGCGGTCCGCTGCGGCACCCGACCGGCACCATTCGCTCCCGCCCCGCTCCCGTCAGAGGTCCCTAATAATAGGATTCTAGGCTTCACTCAGATGGAGCCCGCCATCCTGGTTAATGTTGTTGTTATTAAGCCTGATTTCAAGTGCCTCACTTATGACTGACTCCCAGAAGGAGGAGGCCCTGGCCAACACTACAGTCTTGTCGAACTCTATTCTATGCTCCTCGTCGAAGGCGTGCTCGGCAATAGCAGGCTTTTCAAGTTGCATCAGCCTTAGGTGTCGTCTGTGGTCGGTGAGGCGCTCTTCGATCGTTCTGGTGGTCTGGCTGATATACACTTTACCGCATTCGCACGGTATGGAATAAATTCCCGGTGTTCTTAGGCCCACGTCATCTTTTACCGACCGCAGCATATCGCGTATCTTGGCGGGAGGTCGGAAGATACTTTTTATCCCGTGCCGCGCCACAAGTCTCCCAATCTTTCCCGACGTGTTCCCGGTATATGGGAGAAAAGCAAGATTTTTTGGTGGTTTTTCTTGCTCCGACGGTGGTCTTGGTGGCTTCTGAGTAAAGACCTGCTCTATCTCCCGTTGCGAAGGCCGAAAGTTCTTCACATAGACATCAGCCAGTGCATTGGCCTTTTCCTCCGGAGTGATGGCTAGGCCTCTTTCGGCGTGCAGAGGGGGAAGACGCTGCCTTCGCCTGATGAGTCTTCTTGTTTGTAGCTCCTGGGTGGGGAGGCGCAGACGGCACTAGTCGAGCGCCGTAGCGGACCGCATATGAAGCCACCGCTTCCGGCCAATCAGAGCGGGTCTTCCACCACGCCGACGGAATACAAGGACGCATTTGGAGCCGCCGCTTCCGACCAACCAACGGGTCTTTCCGAAGCCACCGTTCCGACCAATCAGAGCGGATCCTCTACCTCGCCGACAGGTATATAAGGAGGTCCGTCTGGGAGGCTAAGCCAGTCCACGCGGTGACTGCCAGTTTTCGTCAGCCTGTAGACACTGGACACCTGATGAAGACAGCCGAGCTGGTTGTCGAAACGTTGTATTTCCAAAACACCATCCAGCTGCACACCTGTAAAGACTACATTTCTTCAGAGGTCTTCCTTGGTCTTCGTTTCTCACATCAAAATCACCACTTTTGAATTTTTTAAACCATTTAAAACACTGATTTACAGAGAGCACGCTCACCGTCAGCTTTGACAAGCATTTAACGTGATTCTGCAGCAGTTTTCTTTAAATGGTAACAGAAAATAATCAAATATGTCCACAAATCGTAGTTTGTAGGCTCAATACTCGAAATGTTCAACATTATTGAAAACTATACTGTTGTATGAAACTTGTATTGTTAGGGAGTTGAAAATCTATCAGCTGTTACAAAATAAAATGGCAACAATGACACAATATGGCAGTAACTGCATTGATAGCTAGAGCCACCTATCGGCAAATTCCAGTATCATATTCACACACCTAGTAATTACAAGCACCACCTGTAATGCATTGATAGCATATTTATCTGCACAAGACTGATGTAGTACTAACTTCCTAGATTTAAATGCTATAATATTTGGTTCTCTACCCCACTTTTTTCACTCTGCAAGGCTTGAAAATGGCAATTTACTTTCAGTCAGGAAATTATCTCTCTGTGGAAATAGAGATATAAGCATTTAGTTCTATTGGCATCTATTCTCAAGTCAGACGATATATTCTGTTGCACCAATTGCTGTGTTTCATTGTTAGCCTCTCAACATTGTGTTTGTTAATTGGATTTTTGTTTCATATCAACTTATGTATAATTCATATTAAATTCAGAAAAAAGTTTTCAAAGAGGAAAGTTTTTAACAAGCTGGATTTGAGGCAAGCATTAGGTATAATTAGCGTGACATAGATTATGCAAATTAAAAATAAAAAAAATTGCATGAAAGAACTCAAAATCTAAGATTTCACATTTATATGAAAAAACTACAATCATTTTAAAATCAGTTACATAAAAACTACTTATAGGCAAACATCATGTTCATTTCTACATTTTCTTCTTGAATCGGGTAAGGGTAGGCTTATATAGTCATGCCGCCCTTAAAAAATCAGAAGAGCTAAAAAAAAAGTCTTCAAATCTAAAAAAATCACGATGTCGGGGCGGACCAGGAAACTGTTGGGGGGGGGGCTTGAGCACCCCAGCCCCCCCCCCCCCAGATCTGCCACTGCCCTCATTTATGACAACACTAGAGAGCTGAAATATTTTTCTGCATCTATAGTATTGACTGAGCTGTGGAAGTTTTGTAAAGCTGCTACCCTATATTTAAAAATGTTCATAACCACTTTTAGAAATTGCCTATGAAAATGAGAATACCCATGAATGAGATCATCCTGTCATTACGTGTCTCATGGTTTATTATATATGAAATAATAAGTCCACGAGACAGTTTCAAATTTAACTTGTTTTTATTTCTCGTAAGGCATCGAACTTCAAAGATACTGGTCACATGTAAACACAAACGCCAGTGATTACGTTCAATACTGCTTCCAAAGACAATACTGCCATACTCTCTCTCAGTACACGTAAAACTGTCCGCTCAAAACTCTTTCAACTGTCTCTGCCGCTCGTTTATACAAGTTTCATAGAAAGATCCAGAAAATTACAAACGCTTCCAACAGATATTTCTTGAACTTTAGCAATACTAAAACAATTAAAAACATATTATAAACAATCAAAATCAATACATAATCATTACGGAATGTTCAGAAATGAAAATTAAAGATATTTAAATGCAAAATCATCCAAGTAAATCATTTCAAACTGTCGTAAATTGTCCTTGATTCGATTCATTTTTTGGGTTCAATCTCATGTGCACATAAAACTTACAAAGCTCTTTTGAGCTATTGTCTTCAGCATAATACTGTGTTCTTGATGGAGCTCAACAAAATGTTTTTTTAACTGCTTAACGTCTCTTGACAGTGAGGTCTTTAGAGACGGGAAAGGATGGGGGGCGAGGAATTCGGCCATGGCCTTTTCAAGGAAGCATCCCGGCATTTGCCTGGAGTGATTTGGGAAACCGTGGAAAACCCAAATCTGTATGCCTGGACGGGGATTCGAACCGCTGTCCTCCCGAATGCGAGGCCAGAACACTAAGCGTTAACACCACCACGCTCGTTTCAACAAAATGCCTTTTGTTTTTATACCAAAGTACCTGCATACTGACACTCGAGAGAAGACTAAGTTTTCCAACTTCCTCCACAAAATATGCACAAATGGATGGTTTGATCATTCCAAATTGTCAATTATTTTCACAATTTTCGGACAGAAATCGGCTACGGATGTTAATTGAAATCGTACTTTGAGAGTTAGGCTTTCTTTTTGAAAACTTTCTTTTAGGTAACTGCTGCTCATGTTATGTACATATTCATTAAGAAAAGCAATAATACGCTCCACATATCTGCGCAAATAAACGTCAAGATTTGAACCAAGAATTCCACCCAGATACGGCTGGCATGGGGTAAAGTTTTGGAGTCAGTTGTTGGACGTGTTGTTCTTGCTAGTTTAAGTAAGGATTTTTAAATTTTTTTAGAGTGCTAAAACACTGACTTCATCTTGGCTACAATGGCGTTCATTTCCTTGAACTCCAAGATGTCACCTACGACATTTACTTTATCCGCCTAGCATTGCTAGTGCAATACATGGTATGCAATTAGAATTTTTTAGCCAGTTAAAATATGCAGTCATGTAATAGCAGAGTCTCTTATACTAAACCTTGCACTTGGGAGAAGTCAAATTCATATGTTTTCAAGGTGTCAAGTATTGCTTGAGAACAAGTAGACATGTTGGCTGTGTCTAAAAAATATACACTACACAAAAGGCTTTTAATTCGCAGAACCTGATTTCCAAACCAAAGCTCTTGCCTTATCAGAAACAACTTCAGTTTTTTTTTTTATGTTGAATATGTGTAAACTTCACTACCGAAATTACACTTAAAACGATCTTTACCGAAAAGGATATGTAAAATAGTCGCTATAACCATTGGGTTTCTATGAGCAAGCTGCAGCAATGTTTTTCAGATTTCAACTATTGTGGGAATACTTGGTTTTTGTTATTGTCTTGCACTGCTGCACTACACACCATTAGAAAACCATAATTCCAACAGTTTATACGCCAATTCAGAGAAACAAACAAGGTGTTACTTATCGAGAAAATGGATTTGCTGGCACATGTCATGAATGTCATTGCACCACACCATTTTGCAAAGGTGCGTTTTGATGGGCTTTTAAACACTTTAAATTTTAACATCGAATTTTACTTAAAATACATACTCTCGTCAAAAAACAAATTGTATAGGTAAATGATATGTATCAAAAAACAATTTAAAAAATCGATAAAATGGTCCAATAGCTTATTGATACTCCTTTAACAAAGACTCTACACATAATTTATTTGTAGTGTGTGCATATCTATCAAGTTACTAAACTACTTTGTTGAGTCTTGTAAAAGTCTTATTAATGGCTCTTTCTTTCCTCCCCCCTTTTATGGTTTCAACCACTTCTGTAACCATGATTTCCTCCATCACACAGCCATTTTCTAGTATTTATGATTTCTCTCACTTACACCCATATTATTCATTTTTATCGCAAGACTGCCAGCAACTAAATTAAGAAAGACAATCCTAAACCCATCATAATTGGAAATGGGCTCCACTACTGCTTTAGTTAACAACTCTGATAGCACTCCTATTTAGGTGTAGGCCATGCTTAGTGAAACCCCCAAATACCATGGTGACCACCGGCACAACCACATTACAGAGCTAACACTTTTCCCAGCAGCACATCCATCTCTTCATTTAAACATCTCAAAGCTGTGTTCAACTGTGGCTAATCATAAAAACTTAGAACATGGAATGTTACACCTCCATCTTCAAGTCACCCTCTACACTGTAAATTGCATTTATTTCAATACTATTCCCATGTACACAATCAATAACCCAGCTCAAGGGAGATAGGGGCACCTTCCCTAACCTCCACAGTAATTCTAGCGTAGCACATCCACAATGCAGAGGTGGGCATTCTCCATTACAGTTATTCAGAATGGTAGAATGGAGAAGCACGGAAGTGTGTAATACAACACACAACGCAGGAACATGGGTGAAACCCCCAACACCAACTACGGCAGAGGAAAGTTCTTTTGTACGGTGTAGATGGCTGAGAAGGCAATATATGCTCTCAGGGCAAATTGAGAAGACCACTGCCTTGTGGTGAAGAGGGATCTTCAAAGTCTAAAGGAGTAAACCCCAACAGAAAATCCAATTGTTTTAGACCCAGTAACCCAACAATAGTAAAGTGTCGCTTTCAAAGTTAAAGAGCTACAGAAAGAAATACCAATAGCAAAGGCAGAGAACCTTGGAATTAATGACGACACAATGTCCGATTTATTATTGATTTCTTGTGTCCAGGACATAGCATTACAAGTTGAAACAAAAAAAAACAAAAAAAAAATCAGTTTTAAGCTTATGGACTATAGAACACAATTAAATGGAGTGTGACTAGAAATCCGCAATCCTGATGGCCTTCTCATCTGCCCTAAAAAGGTCGTCAATAGTGCAGGTTTCAGGTAGATTCCTGCATACCAGAAGATGTGGGTCCTGCAGCTCACCACATTTACATAGTTCGTTTTCAGTGGTGTAACCCCATTTTTTGATATTAGATCTACATCGGGACACTTCAATACTTAATCTATTTAATGCCTTCCATATGGCATACGGCTGATTAAACCCCACAGCCAACGCGCTTCAGGCAATGAATTTTGCCACAGTTAAACACAACGTGCTCCAGGTGAAGATGTTATGGCTGTAGTTGACTGTAATAAGCTCTTTCTTGATTATAATCAAAAGAGTAGGCTTTTTTAAAAAAACGCTTAGTTTGACATTTGTCCTGGTGGGGGAAGGATCTGCTATTAATGTTATTCCTAATGTTGCCCAGGGTACGCCCGATTATATTAGCTTTCATATTTCACTATTATGCACGTTCTTCAAGTACAATGTCTGATGATCACATGAGATTTACAAGAAGATTCAGCCATAGAATTAAGTATAGGACCAAAACCTTGAACACTGTAACCCTAACACAGAAATTCCATGTGATCATGGATTTAATAAGCTACAAAAGTATTGATATGCTAGGTCTAAGTGAAACAAAATGGAAGGTTGCAATGTAAGAATGTATAGATAAACTCGGAGGAGATTCAGATACTTAACAATCGTACCAACAAAATTATGAATGATCTCGATGTCGAGGGAATAACTAAACTGCTTATGAATGTAAATCCCAATAAAGCTCCCGGACCAGACGGTATTCCTACAAGATTCTACTCTAGGTACGCAAAGGAAATTGCGCCGTATTTGATGAAATTATATACCACCTCCTTGGATCAAGGAAATATACCAGCTGAATGGAAGACCGCCATCATAAGTCCAGTGTTTAAAAATGGGAATGTTAATGATCCTCAAAATTATAGGCTGATCTCGTTAACCTCAATATTTTGCAGGATTTTAGAACACATCATCTATTCAAAGGTCATGCGGTTTTTGGATGAAGGTGAGCTTTTAAACCCAAAACAACATGGATTCAGAAAAGGCTGATGCTGCGAAACACAACTTGCTCTATTAATTCATGACTTGAGCCGTATTATAGATTAGCAATCCCAGGTTGATATAGTTCTATTAGACTTTAAAAAAGCTTTCGACACTGTGCCTCACACTAGGTTACTAAGGAAACTTCGTGGCTACGACATATCTAGACAAATTTGTGACTGGGTTGCAGACTTTCTGGAGGGCAGAACAGTGTGTAGTTCTCGGCGGTGAGCGTTAACATACTGAAGTGAGGTCCGGGGTTCCTCAGGGAAGAGTGATAGGGCCTCTGTTGTTTCTCATATACATTAATGATTTGTGCGACATAATAAGGGTGATGAAAAGATTATTTGCCGATGATGCTATTATTTATCGTGAAATCACAACCCAGGACGACTGCTCTTTGTTACAAGACGATATTATGAAAATAATTGCGTGGTGTAAAGATTGGCAGTTGGAGTTAAACGCTAAAAAGTGCCAAGTCATGCATGTAAGTATAAAGGTGACACCATTTAGCTTTGAATATACTATTAATGGCACAGTTCTTAGAACGGTAGATTCTGCTAAATACCTAGGGGTAACAATTCGTAATAATTTGTCATGGAATGAGCATATCGAGAATATAATTGGGAAAGCAAATCGTATTCTTCGATTTCTAGGTCGTAATTTAAAACAATGCACTCCGGACGTTAAATCGGTTGCATACAAGTCACTAGTACGGCCTCACTTAGAATATTGTTGCTCTGTATGGGGTCCCCATCAAAAGGGATTTATGGAGGCATTAGAGATGGTCCAAAGAAGAGCCGCCCGATTCATGACAGGTATACATAGTTGGAGGGAAAGCGTAAGTGTGATGCTGAAGGAGTTAGGTTGGGAAGACCTGGAGCACCGAAGGTGTTGCTCTCGACAGAAGCCAATTGAAAAATTTTCGACTGAAGTATTTCGGAATGACAGTAAACAAATATTGCTACCAGCAACATTCATATCCCGGAATGATTGCGAAAATAAGATAAGAGAAATCAGGGCCAGAACCAATTCATTTCTGTACTCATTTTTTCCACGAGCGATTAGGGAGTGGAATAGGTGACTAAACATAAAATCCGACACGAGTAGCTTTCGATAAAGTACTCCGGCCATCCTGATCTGGGTTTTCCATGGTTTCCCCAGATCGCTCCATGCGAATGCTGGGATGGTTCCTCACAATAGCCCATGGGCGCCTCCTGCCATATCCCTTCCAAACCATTACCTTCCCAGATAGGTGCTATGCACCCTCCGCCACATACTTTTAGTAAATCGCGGAGTAATAGTAATAGTAACAAATATAAAATACACTGATATGGAAATAAAGTAGTGGCTACGAATGGAATTCGTTTTGTACTCCACAAAAACACTGATAGCATGACAAATGTCTTATTTACCAATGAAGAATAATAAAAACTTAAGTATGCCTACAAGGAAAAACTGTTACTATGGGCCAGGTCTATGCCCTACAGCAGTGATGTAGTGAAGATCAAAAAGCAAAACTATAAAACATTGAGGAAGAGAACCTAGTAATAATTGATAATAGGAAACAATAGGTCAGGCTATGAAGGAATTCTGGGGTTTATACAGATTTGGGAAAAGGATTGACGAGAGAGAACTCCTTCGTATATGCACCGGGTGTCCACTTGTGGAGAAGAATCCATAGCTTCAGAAAATAGCCACAAAGTAAAAAGATACAGCTGGGATAGTAAACATACACACCTCTGTACACATCACACCTACAAACTTACAACAATACCCACACTTTTGACAGTTGTCACCGTTTCCACACCAAACGTTCCCTCCCATACAGCCTTGCCATCTATGGCAGATGTATCTCTTCTAATCATGAACCAATTTCCAGTTACTCTCAAAAACTATCCCAAGCCCTCGTTTCCCGCGGATATCCGCACGATCTCGTGGAAAAACAAATCTCCAAAGCCATCTCCTACAACCCTCATTCTGCACCTCCTAAAACTGACCATGGACCAACACTCATCAGCCAGTTTTCTCCTGGATTGGAATCCGTCAACCAGATTCTCCGATGTGGACGTGACTTCCAATGGTCCTTCCCTGAAATGCGTCTCCTTCCCAAAATCCTGCCCACTGCTCCCCGCACTTGCTTCAGCAGACCATCCAATCTGAATAACATCCTGGTTCACAAGAGTAGGGTTAATTCTAGATCGCAATACCAATACAACGCTGTAAACTCTTTCTGTCAATACTGTTGATGGTACAAGAATCAAATCAAAACTAGTTTTGTTTTCTTCCTAGGGACTGTGGTTGGGTTGAAATGTGGCCTAGACCAGGAGGAAAATATAGTAAAAGTCATACAAATGCGGTATTTGCACACAGCGAAAGAATTATGAATTCAACTTGGCGAGAAGTATCCATCAATAAGCTGCATTTCTATGGCTTTTACAATATTTTTTTCCTGGTCCAGATTGCATTTCAACCTAACCACACACAGCCACTAAGAAGAAAACAAAACAGTTTAGTTTGATTTTATCCTTGTACTGTCAACGTTATTAACAAAGAGTTTACAGAGCTGTAACAGTATCGCGGTCTAGAATTAACCAACATTTCTTACTTTCACTACAGTGTAAACCTTTTGTCACAAACTTCCAAAACGCATCAAACTTTCCAGACAAGGTTATTGTCACTACAAAACTACAATAATATGCTGCTTGTTCTCTACACTGCAATCTCTAGTACAAGATTGATTGAACACAGCTGCAGAATGCATACTACGCCATGCAAGTGAGATTTGAGGGGGGGCTTCTTTCCTCCAAGACATATAGCCTAACATTAGATAAATTGGACGATTCATGGCCAGTAGCCAGATATGATACAATTGAGCTGCCAGACAAAGAGGGTGTGTTGCATTTAAAAATAAATCTGATATACATAATCATTATTTAATCTAAAACTAAGGCACATAACCAATTTGGAAGTATCTTGTTATGTCAGTATCATCTGAAATTAAAACTAATGTATTCTGCTATACTTCTCCCAAAGAAATTTAAACTAACAAAAAACTCTTGTATGCAAAGTCTATACAAAGGTTAACAAAATGAAACGTGTTATTAAATCCCAAAAATAATAAACCAAAATATATCTAACCTACCTACTTTATTCAAAATAAATTATTCATCCCAACTGTAGAAGCATAAAAGCAAGAAATCTGTGCATCCTGAACAAGAATATCTTCAGTTTCATACTGCTTTTAGAATATACTTCTAAAACATTAATTTTCTAGAACTAGTGACCTAGTTGGAAAGATGCCATTTGCAATGAAATATGGATATATTTTTTTTGATTTTTTTTTTTTAAATGCAGGCTTACCGTGAAAGTGGATCATCACATTTTGCCAAAATTTGGGGAATCCCTCCACTACAAGTGAGTAACTGTTAGGAGTACATCAATGTATTTAAACATACTACTGAGCAACAGCAGATAGTATATTATCTCCAAGAGACTGACCTCATTTGAGACCAAAGAGGAATGGAAAATACCCTGATAAAGTTAGTGATTTGAGAGTTTATCCATGAGTCTTAAGCAAATGCAACACAAGTTCATGCAATTGTATTTTTTACAAGTATATGGAGGGCGAAAGTAGATGGGCGCTGAATAGTGCTGGAAGAATTTTTTTAAAAAAAAGACAATTAAATTTGGAAATAGTTAGGAAAGTTTCAATCAGACCTCCTACTCCATTACAATTTAATTAAATTAGACTTATGAAAATTAGTCCCAGCATTTGATCGAAGGCCTAAGCCAAAAGTTGAAAATTAGTTTCGGATATCTAATTAGTTGTGGTGAACATTTTTTTATAGTAGTGTTAAAAACACTGACGTTTCTCAAGCTGAAATGTTATAACAGTACTGATATTGGCTACATAACGAACAATATAGATATATTTATGAATAACAAAGCACTTTTTGTTCATCAAACATTACAATAAAATAAAGTGGAACAGACAAAACAGTTATGGCATTAATCTACATCGCGATATTGTAAAAACTGCTTACATACAACCAGGGGTGGATCCAGATTTTGGTTTGGGGGGGGGGGGGGGCTTGGCTCTAGTGAATTTTCGCTGGTGGGGCCTGCCTTTAGTGGATTTTCGTTTTTTTTTGGGGGGGGGGGGAGTGTTTGAGTCGGGCAAAGAGTAGTATTTATCGTCTCTTCGGGTCTCGAACCCGTAGAGCTAAAAAAAAGTTAGCAAAATTACAATGTCGGAGGTGGACCTAAATACTTTGGGGGGGGGATTGAGCCTCCTAGACCTCCCCCCCCCCTGCATACAACTGAATTAATGAGGACGCATTATGACGCCACTGGTAAAGGACACTAAAATTATGTTGGCCTATGTATCACCATACCACTGATTTATTAAAATGCATTTAATTTAAGCTTTGAATTTCTAGCGGCAATATTAGCGGAATTTTTGGTTGGATTGAAACGCAATCTGTATTACAAGAAACTTATTACAGTATAGGGCCGAGGAATTACATGTTTATTAATAATTTGAGCTGCTTTCACTAGTGACATACGTCACTACTTCATACGGATGGAGGTAGTGTCATATTTATTGTACTCTAACGGCCTGAATTAAAACTGCATGCAAGTATGTGATATGACGTTCATGAAAGCAGCTCAAATTGTTATTAAAATTAAATTCCTCTTGCTTCATGCAGAAACAAGGAGTTTCAGTAACTTTCTCAACCGGGCTACATTTCAACCTCCGCTAATCTTTCCGCCCTAAAATCAAAGCTACTCCTGCACTCGCATTAATACAACGAAAGTTTTGACATCTAAATTCGTACCAAATGTGCCAGCGACAAATCGGTTTGGTTCCGGAAACAATGTTCTGCCGCAAGAAAACATATAATATCTTGGAAGGTATGACAGCAGCTACTATTCTACTAATTTTAAATTATAGAACAAATACGAGTTTCTCACCTGTGGTACTGATCATGACTAAGCATTTCGGCTGGATGAAGACTTGCAAGTGACATGGCGGCAACCGATGTAAATAAGCTGCAAAATGAGCATAGGTAACCACATGAATGTGAATTCGTCTGCACAATAGGATCGCCGTAAATGTAGTCAGTGAAATTCCAACCTACTTGACGCAAAAATAGAATAAAAAATCGACTAGTTAACCAAACACTGCAAATTCACCGCACCTGTCGACCTACTAAAACTATCACTGCACCAACACTAAAACAAGGAGCAGACGATGCTCGGTCCCCCACTACTGCATATCTGAGGCCAATCGGCAGCGAGTGGAAAATTCCTATCGCTCCAGCACAGGTCATTCAACTTGGCGCCAAGCTGATGGGGTAGTGGAAAAATACCAGGGTTTCCTGCGGCGTGTGAAGCTGAAAGTAAATATTTAGCTTGATTCCACACTAGCGAAAGGGGAAACAGGAAGGGAGACGGCAATATTCATTACTTTATATTCGTAATCTGCAGGGCCGGCGCTAGGATTTTAGGGTTCGATTTAAGCGTTATTAGCAGTTACGTAACCAGTTTGGGGGCCGTGACGAATTCATTGGTCACACTCGCGAGCGACCTTCTTTTTTAAGTTCTACAATTTGCCGAGCGCAATGGAACGATTCTTGGTCTGGGGGCCCCCACAGCCAGTTATCGGACCCCCCATCAGCCGGCGGGCCCGGGGTACATTTGACCCGTTTACCCCCGTCCTCCCCTGACGCCGGCCCTGGTAACCTGTGAGCAGGCCCGCCGCTAGCTGTTTGAGCGCCCGCGTGCAATACCGATTATGCCGCCCCCTGTCTAACCACAGCCAGTGGTGGATCTAGGAAATTTCCGAACCGGGTTAAAAAACTGTGAGATTGCCGCCCCTTCGAACATTATTTGCCGCCCCCATTGTTGCCATCCCGAGTGTCACCGGCCGCCCGAAGCAGCTGTTGAGCTAAAAAAAAAGGTCGCCTGTTACATAATGCGCTGCAAATTCGCGGGGCAGCGACTGTCGATCACTCGTTTTGCCGCCCCCATCGACGTGCCGCCCACGTGCGATGCACGCCTTGCACGCCCGCTTACGGCGGCCCTGGTAACCTGTGAGCGTGGACACAAGCAGGCACTCTACTTCATGCATAAGGGAGGAGGAGAATTTTCTTTTGTGGGTAAGGCTGTTAAGCGCTCCACCCTCCCCCCCCCCCCCCCCCCCCGACACACACACACTTACAGTTTATCTGAAAGCACTAAACTGCCAATTTATCGTAGTTATACGCGCACATACAGTGCGCATTAAGTTCTTAGACTGCAAGTTAGGGTGTCCCTTATTTTTCAAAGTCAAAATTTTGTAACGCCTAGGTCCTACTTCATTTAATTTTACCCTAAAATACTCACAAATATAATTTTACGCCAATCTGAGAACTGTAACCCGTGTCGACTTGTACCGACTCATCTTCATATAAGTTAGGAAAGAGTAGTGGCGCGTGCCCACGTTATTGTTACTGTCATCACCGTTCTTGAATAGGTGTCACACATTTTTCTGTTCTAATTAGATGGTTTTAGGATTACGAAGTGCCAGAAAAAGTATTTTGTTTATTAGGAGAGGTAAACAACCAATTTGCAGGAGTGCTATTAGTGTTATTTTTTTTTATATACGCGAAGGCAAATTGACTATAAGTCGCTGTACGGGAATATTGTATATTCAGGGGCGTAGCTATCGGAGCGCTCGGCAGTTCCGTGCACCGGGGCCCCCATCTCAGGAGGCCCTCAAGCGCAGCTCAGGGGGACCTCACAAGATCTGGCCTGAGGGTTAAAAATATTTTTTTGCACCGCGGCCCTTGTTAACCTAGCTACGCCACGGTGTATATTTATTGCAGAGAACATCTGTAGCATTACAAAGACAATAAAAATTAATACATCAATGAATTACAGACATTTACATCATATTAGCTGCTATTTCATAAAAATCTTCAATTTTATATAAACAATTATCAATAAGTAATTTTTTATTACATTCCTGAACATTTTATTTGCAAGTAATCTTATTCTCAATGCTATGGCATTAAAAAGCTTGATCGATACATAGTAGAAAATTTTTTGAGTGCAACTCTATCCACACCTGAAGAAACCTACATTGTCTCTATTCCTAGTACTGTAAGAATGATTCACACCCATCACTTCATATTTCTCATAGTTCTCTTTAATGTACATTAAGCACTGAAAGGCAAATATAGCTGGTACAGTCATTGTTCCAAGCTGAAGAAAAATATTTTTACAGTGACTGCGAGAAGGAAGGTTACCTATAATTAGCACTGCTATTTTCTGAAGTCTGAATAACCTTAGAGCAGAAATGTCCACACAGTATTGCCCCATACGATAAATGAATATGAATTTGACCATAATATACCATTTTCAATACCTCTTTGTTTAGCCTAGACCTCAGTCATCTTACATATAGATCCCTTGGCACAATGCAGAAGCTGTTGCTTATATATGCTTCTTCCAACTTAAACAGCAGTCAATAGATAAACCAAGAAACTTAACATAATTAAGACCAATTATCTGGTTGACATCATATTTAATATAACTTATTTCTATAACCTGTATTTTATCCCTATTTAGACACAGCAGATTTGCAGGGGAGACAGTTCAAAAAGAATGCAAGCAAATCTCTGGATGTTTATAAGTGAAGGGAAGAGGATTTCAAACTTGAATTGGATAATGTTTATGGTATTGCACACGCTTACGGCCTCTAAAGGATGTAAACAAAGGAGGGTAAAATCTTACAGTGACGGAAAGAGCCAGGGATACCAGGTTGCTTGGTATGTGTGTAAAACTAGATGAAAAAGAAGAAAGGGTAAAACAAATGAAAATAAATAAAGAGAAAAATACTTACGTAGATGTTGTCCAGCGAGTAGTCAAGCTATTCAGCACCCTTTGATTTGTTGATGCTGTCTGAACCATGGAGGAAGGAAATATATGGAGACGACGCAAGAGACCTTCACCCCGCATTGAAGTGAAGCAGGGCGGAGGAGGAGTGGGGGGCATGGCCGGAGTGGAGGGGGCATGGCCGCTTCCCAACAGACACGGGGAATATGTACAAAAACCTCAAGGGGACTCTAGGATAGAGGTGACGCCGCAATCTGGTGATGGATTATTATGTAACTCGATATGACAAATAAAAAATGAAGAATAAAATTTTTTGATATCCTGCTTAGTTTTCGAAATATTCTGTCCCAAATGTGAAATGGTTTTGGTTGAAATTCAGAAGAAAAAATTGGTCAAAGTCAAATTTGATGATGGATTCTTATTTAAAAAGACGAGACAAATGAGAAATAAAGAATAAAATTTTTCGATATCTCACCTAGTTCTAGAGATATACTGTATCAAAAGTGAGGTGTCTTGAGTTGAAATCGAGAAGAAAAATTTCGCAAAAGTCAAATTTAATGATTCGATTCTTATGTAACACGACGAGACAATCGAAAATAAAGAATAAAATTTTTCGATATCTTGCTTAATTTTCGGGATATACTGGGAATATCGCAATTGTTGGGAAGCGCATTATCGCCGCTGCCGCCACTGCGCATGCTTCACCAATTTAACCTCACTTCTCCTCCAGATCCCAAACAAATGCGATGTTCACATTGTGAGATGCTGTGATTATTTCATTTTGTAATGTGTATAAGTGTTTTATAATGCCATCTTGTATTGCATACGGTTACACAAATAGGCAAGAGAGGAAAGAACCTGGAATATCATTTCATAAGTAAGTTGAATTTTAATAATTGTTGCTGAAGTGGGCGGTAGGTTTTGCAAACTTCGGTGCCTGTCTATAAATATTTAGTCATAACTCTCAATGGGATGACTTTCTTCTCATTTTTTTTATTTTTTTATTTTTTATTTTTTATTTTTTTTGTGTAGTGTAGAAAACAGCATACCTTGCTATTTTGCACATAATAGACAAGCATTACTTTTTAACGAGTATTGAAAATGAGATTTAAAGGGGTGTGTTTTATATCGCGATTCAGTGAATTTAGTATTGTGCTTTCTTTCGTCACGTTGCAGTTTATGCTGACAGTGTATGATGAAATTAAATGTGTTAAATTAGGAATCTTGATGAAGCAAACGATGTTGTTACTGCAAATACAGTTTGTGATTCAAATACGCGTGTGTGGGTATGTCTACATAGTTTGACTCTATAGCGACAATTTAATGGAGATTGTGGTTAGGTCTAAATGCAGTCTGTGCCAGAGTGGTTTTGTTGTTCCATAAGGGGCAAAGAATTTATCTATTACTGTTAGTAATTTCATGAGAACCAAGTTAGTGACAAAACGTATATCGTGATATAAACTGCTTCCAGGTATTCCCAATTAAGCTTACGATGTATGGCAACAAGATAACTAATTTTATTCTGATCTAGCCCGCATTTCAACCTAACCACAAGTGGTTGTAAAAAACTGAAATATCCATTCTTCATGTCCACCATTGTGGCTTTAGCAGAATTAATTTTTGATCCAGGCCACATATCTACCCAATCACAGTATATCCCGAAAACTAAGCAAGATATCGATAAATTGTATTCTTTATTTCCGATTTTTCTCGTCGTGTTACATAAGAATCGATCATTAAATTTGACTTTAGCGAAATTTTTCTTCTGCATTTCAACTCAAGACAACTCACTTTTGATACAGTATATCTCGAGAACTAGGCGAGATATCGAAAATTTTTATTCATTATTTTTTATTTTTCTCGTCTTTTTAAATAAGAACCCGTCATCAAATTTGACTTTGACCAATTTTTTCTTCTGAATTTCAACCAAAAACATTTCACGTTTGAGACAGAATACCTCGAAAACTAAGCATGATATCAAAAAATTTTACTCTTCATTTTTTATTTGTGTCATCGAGTTACATAAAAATCCATCACCAGATTGCGGCGTTACGTTTATCCTAGAGTCCCCTTGAGGTTTTTGTACATATACCCCGTGTCTGTATACTCCTCCTTCGCCCGGCTTCACTTCAAGTGAAGTACTCTTGCGTCGTCTCCGTATATTTCCTTCCTCCATGGTCTGAACAACTCAATGAAACATTTTTTTGTTCCGGAGAACATCAGGAAGAGCAGTTACCAAACCCACCCGAAATAATACAATTAGGAACTGCTGCAGATCGCAGAAGAAAAGATATCATTACTCCTAAATTAATAGCTGCGTTGGATAGATGTCAGTTAAGTGTGAGAGATTCAGTTTACATTCTTCAAGTTATCGTGGAGGCCCTTAGATTTAACATTGACGATTTTTTTTAAAACAAATCTTCGATTCAACGAATGAGGACACAGGAAGGCATTAGCGGAAGCAATAATAACTGATTTTAAAATGACGTGTCCCAAGCAGTGACCGTTCAGTGGAATGGCGAGTTGTTGCCTGGTCTGCGCGTAAGAAGTTCCAAAGAAGAACAACTGCTAATCTATGTCATAATTACATTTCGTAATAGGGAACTACTTCTTGTGATAAAGACCAGGATGAAGTTGTTCTGAATGCTCTGAGTAAGTGATAAAGTGCAGATAATGAGATGTGACACTATTACATCTAACATAGGTCGTCTCAATGGTGCCTGGACACTTCTGGAGCAAATGTCAGAAAGAAAGTTGATATTTTTTGCATGACTGCGTCAAATATATATAATTACTCTGAATGACACACAAAGTGAGTAGTTATTACATTTCTAATTGGCTGAATTAAAACAAAAATCTTTCGTGAGAGGCGACTAGAGAGAACTAATTGAGCTATGATTTATATTTTTTGGATGGAGACAGTGGAAAAGAACTGTAAATAAGGCATCCTCGTGCAGCGCATCAAGCGTGATGTTTGGCAAAAGTCATTTATTAACTGAAGATAGTTTCCTGAGTTTTCAACCTAAACTGAGCAAGGAACGCAAAATAGTACGTAATTTAGAAAAGGATGGTACATTTGACTTTGAAGAAAGGTACACTCCTTTGACGGCAGAAATATCCTCCTCTATTTTATATGGTATGCAAAATTAGTTGTCTTGTATTTACATTGTACATTATTTTTTTATCTTTTGCAACTTAATCAATGCTTGCCTACATTTTGTTTTAGGAAAAACCACGGTGAATTTATATCTGCGATGAGCAAACATTTGTTTTCTCTGTTGAAAATTTAAACCACTGATCTTCAGGAAGAAACTGCGAAATTTTGTCAAGGCTAAAGCAAAGGTATTTAATCTGAACGACGCAGCTGAAAGAGCTGTAAAATTAATTCTTGAGTTCCTTGGTTTAGTTACAGCCGATGAAGAACGGAAACAATTTTCACGCAAAAACACAGAAGATTGTACCCGCACCGTAAAAAATAGATCCTAAAAAGAAAATACCCCTCATAATTTTAGTACTTTAGTCTTACTAACAAATGAAGTTTTTTCTTTTTTTTTACATATAAAAGCTATAGTCAAAATAAGCATTTTTCGTAAACTTTCGGGTCAATTCGGCACAGGTTAACGTCATCGTAGGAAGATAAAATTACTTATGTAAGCTACAGTGATTTATAAAGAACCAGCAGTTTTCCGCGACTTCGTCCGCGTTGAAGAGTGTTGTAATTATTGTTGCAAACTGAAAAAAAAATATTTTTTTTCAGATTTGTGAAAAAAAAACATAAAAAAATTTAGCACCCTTGTTTTTTTCTATATTTGGTTTCTTTTTCAGAAAACAAAATATTTGATAAATTATAGTTTTATTTACGGAACTTTCATTTTACATGTGTGTTTTAAATCTTACTAATTCATATAATGTCTTACATAGTGATTAATAAATGTATCTCGATAGGTAACAAATTTTTTATTCATCCTCTGTCAGTACCACATTCACTAGTATCAGCACTACCAACACTAGTTCGGTCGGAGTCGGAATTTTCTGTTTCTTCTTCTGTCTCCTCTAGATCCATAACTTCAGAAATAGTTACAGTTTCTTTTACTGCTTGTATTGTACGCAACAGCTTTCTAGATTGTAATTTTAAATTGTGAGCAAAGTACACGCTGTGCATAAATACTGCGCCGATAGTTCTGTATTAAGGTCTTTTAAGTTTGAATTTAAATCTATTTTCACACAAAATAGGAGCTTTATTTCTTTTTAATCGTTGGTTTATGCCAACGGTTGCATGGAAATGATTCATAATTACTGACAATCTAATGACTCAGTATCACTACACACTGCGAGTTTAACAAGTATACAAATATAATGAAAGCACAATAAGTAATAAAAAGAGGCAAAAAAACCGTAGATAAATATAAAATTCCTATTTTTTGAAAAGATCCGTAGGTCTACAGATAAATTCGCAGTGCTGGCAGCACTAGTTCAAATAGAAAGTATCAATCCAGACAAATGGGAACGGGGATTCCTTCTCGCGCAACCTAGCCTTTTCGGGAAGTCCCCGTTCGTAAAAGAAAACTTCAGTTAATGTTGCCAATATTTTTGTATTTTTTTTATTCGTAATGAACCAGAAAAATATAGTAGATTTAAAAATTAACATAAGTACTTAGTAAAAATTCTAAAAGTCATAGTAAACGATAAATGTCTTAAAAATTTGAACTTCAGTAGTTATGAAAAAAAAACATGTTTCTTCACATTGTTTTTATGTTGTTGTTTTTTTTTTCAAGTCAGAAAAAAAAACGGTTTTTTTACAACACTAGTTGTAATATAAGATTTTCTTGAGAGGTCTGGTTGGTCAGTGGTTAGGGCGTCCAACTGGAGATGGAAAAGTCCCCAGCTTGAATCAAGTCTCGGCGAGGATTTTCAAAGGTCCTTAGCTCGACCTTCACCTCTGGCACAACCTGTGATGTGAAGTACGCCAGAATGCTCACTTGGTTCTGATTCCGTGTTGAACTGTGGGCCCTCTAGGTCCGGTAGGATTACTGGGTTACATTAAGAGGCTAGGAAAAGGACTGATTGCGCAGACATAAAGAAACCTTGTTTCCAGGTCAATACGACCATACAATTTATTTTAGAGCTATTTTTATTAGTAATAATAGTAATAAATGTTGCAATAAATAACAAAAATTTATTTATGTGCCGCAACTACTTCGCTGAAATTTTAAAACAATAAAAATATTCTGTTTGTTAAGAGTATTTTCAATTTAATATATCCATATATACAATATTGAGGATTTGTCTCCTAGGTTTTGGCTATTTTCATAGCCCTAGTTTTCTTACATTTCTTTGAAAGATTTGAATTTCGTTTACCCAGCATCACTTAAAATTACTAATTTCATCTCGCGAATAAAAATGAATGTAGTTTTAATTAACGGAAGCTCAAAACGTCAAAATATTAGCAATACATTGATGGAATCGACTAAATACCAACAACAACAAAAAATACTAAGATCCAAACAGCAAATAAATACTTAAGTGGCCCAAGAACGTTAATTTCCGTTAAAAAATTGCGATTCTAAAAATGAATATTTTGATTTGTATTGAATATCAGGAAAAAATCTTTAAAAAAAAAGATCTTAATTTGATATTTGAATATTGAGTTTGTTTTGAGGATAAATTGGTTCCATCAACAGAAATTTACATAATTATAGTAGTAAGTACAGTAGTAATTGATTCTTTTATCCATAATGATCAGTGGTATTGTGGTAATGGTTTCTCTATCTGTGGAAACAGTTGAATGGCCTGTAGACCAGTTTACTATAATTCATTTGTTTCGATCCATTAATTCTGCACAAAAATATAAATTTCAATATTAAAGTAGTAATTGATTCTTTCTTCATAATTGGTTTCTGAATCTGCCAACAGAATTGAATGTCTACCGGCAAATTACCACTCCGCTTGTCTGCCACTCCACTATCTGAATAAAACATTTATAAATTTCAAAAATTTACTTCGGTCAACGCCACGTGTTCTGCTAAATCATCCACGCTTATTATATATCTTATGATACAATATCGGAACAAAGCAACATATGTCATCACTAAAACGTCGCTCTTGAAATAACTAATAATGTTTCATTCTGACCCAGGCTGCATTTCAACTAAGTCACAAACTCAGCTAAAATTACCGCTAGAAAATCAAAGGATCTAACAGTTGCGCATTAATACATTCACTATAGGGCCTATTGCATTATTTCAGATCGCGATACTAAATGAACCTGAATAATGACGTTGGTAGTGTGGCGCTCGTAAAAACGCAGTAAATTAAATACTGAATTCATCTGAAATTACATTCATCCGCATAAAGTATGTCATCAGCATCATGACAGTTATTGGAGTAACGTAATTAAAAAAAATTATACTAAAATTCTTGTAACTTACAGTGTACAAAGGAAAGTCCTTAATTCTCTACAACTCTAAGCCAACTTTCGTTAATATTGCTGATCAAGTTAACATCTCGATAAAGTGACTGTTACTGCTCGTGATTTAGTAAGGTGTATAATTCCATTTAATATGTTAAGGTACGTTCGTATAATTTGAATTTGTAGCGGCAATATTAACAGAGATAGTGGTTTGATTGAAATGATGCCTGGACCAGATTGATTTTTGTTACAGCATAAGGCAGGAGGAATTTAGTTATTATTAGTAATAAGTAAACAGCTTTCATATGCTCCGTGCAAATGAGGCGAATTGTGTTGTTAACGACTTCCAGTGTTGCTTGATGAAACAATAAGTTTCTATATCAGCCCATTGATTACATTCGTTTTAAGTGTAGGATTCGATAGATATTTGCAGAATATTGAACAGTAAGTAAAAAGCAGTTTCGTCAATCATAGTCTCTGCTATTTGTACAAAAATTCTGAACAAAAAATAAAAAGGGTTAGTTAAGATTTAAATTTCGACAAAAATAATTTTTAATACAGAGACTGTATAGTAACAAAAAAGAAATAGGAAATAAATTAAACCGAGATAGAGTGGAATCCTTTACATTTTTATAAATACGACATTTGGGGCACGACGATTTTGCACGTTTAGTGAACCGACTTTCGTGCTGGTATACTCATAGCATTTTACACTTTTTTTTTTTTTATTTTTTTCAAGCTCTGATTTTTTATATTTATTATAACGCATATATTACGAACGAAATTATGGTGTAATATTTGTTATGTCATACTATTTTATGTAAACAAATTAAAACATCTCTTTGCGAACTTGACAACAGTACCTACCTTTTTTTAAAAAAAAAAAAAAAATTAAGGTTAAGTACAGATTTGTATTTCCTGCTTCCAAACTATTATTTGTCAATGCAATGTTGTTGAAGGCCATTTTTCCGCAGTTGCTGAGTAAATTAATTCATAAAATAACACCAATGCAACTGTATTATGTAGGTTTATTGCCGTACGTGTTTCGCCTCTCCTCGAGGCATCATCAGCGACGAATCTATTTTAAAATTTACATTTTATTTACAAACTTATTTGACATAACGCTAAATTGATATATTTTCTTATTATTTACACTTACTATTTACATTAGTGGATTTCAGGATAGTAACCACCCATCTTTGCTTTCTCTCCAAAGCATGTTTCCATTACAGCCATTTGTCTTTGCTGTTCTGTACACGTCTTCTACAATTCGCTTGTTTTCGGTGGCCTTATAGTAAGTGTAAATAATAAGAAAATATATCAATTTAGCGTTATGTCAAATAAGTTTGTAAATGAAATGTAAATTTTAAAATAGATTCGTCGTTGATGATGCCTCGAGGCGAAACGCGTACGGCAATAAACCTACATAATACAGTTGCATTGGCGTTATTTTATGAATTAATTTATTATTTGTCAAGTTGTAACGCCGTAAACGCACAGTTCCATTTGGTGGAATTAGTTACTGCACGACGACACAAGTTCATTATTTTTATTCACTTATGATTACTTTGAAGCAATTTTAGATTCTGTCTGACCGGCTGCCACGAGTTTGCACTCGAAATTAAATACTAAAAGTCATGAAAGAAGTCACACTTACATAAATAGAACAACTTTTCATAGAAACAGTCATCGGTAATGTATTACGTGAAAAACACAAGATCACAAGTATGCTCCACAATACACCGTCGTAAACTCACCAGGTTTAAGTTATTTATAATCGAACTACGGAGATTGAAGATTGCATGGTCAAATTAAGCATATAATACGATCTAGCATTTATAAAACCACCATTCGCAAAACACAGTATCCTATGTCACTGTCCGCAGTTCTTGTTTGAGCATAGAACACTTTCAAACAGTCATTGACATCGTTCCTAAGGCTGTTAACACACTTTCAAATATTGTTTTTAGACAAACTCATGTTCACCAGCACATGGCGCAATACACAATCACTGTGCGTACACATACTTACTCTAGCTACGCCATCTTCACTCCTACTTACTATACTACTCCGATAGTCCACACTGCCGCAACCAATCGATCGTATCGTTACAAAGTGTGTTGGTTTAATGGCTTTTAAACTAAACACAAACTTGCATTTGTAAGGTTTTTGCTTTTATTTCTGAAAAGTAGTGTTTGCGATTTAAGTAAAAAGCAAAGAGTAAACGTGGCACGGCTATCTACGAAGTAGGAAACTCTTTGTTGTTTCCGAATTGATATTAATGGCAATTTTAAAAGAACTATGCGTTTTTGCGGGATAAAATCTATCCTATGTCACTTCGCACCCAATTAACTGACTTCATGCCAAATTTCATTTAAATACGTTGCGTTATTAAGCCGTGATTGATTCCAGAAGTACATCCAAACACGCATCCAAACTTTCTCATTTATAGATATATAGTAGATTAGAGGGTATGCGTTGTAATTTTCGAAAAAAAATTTTGCTCTTATAAGGGACAACCTACTGCACATATTGTGTAACTTTCTGAGCGGACAGTTGAGATCGGGAGCAAAAGAAAAGACTGGAGAGAATGCAACGGACCTTCACCACGCACTGAACTAAAATCGGGAGAAGTGGGGAGAAGGGTGGTTATATTGGATTTCCCTAGAAACGTGGGGAATAATAATAATTGATAAAATTGCGATGGAGCGCCCGTTCTGGTGGCAATCTCCCTACACCCCCTTACTTTCCCCTACAAAAACCTCAAGGGGATACTATGATAACTGGGGCGCCACAATTTGATGATGGATTATTATGTAACTCGACGAGAGAAATCAAAAATGAAGAATAAAATTTAATGATATCTTTCAAAAGCGAATTACTTTTGGGTTTAAATACAGAAGTCATCAAAGTCAAATTTGATAATGGATTCTTACGTAACACGACGAGATAAATCGAAAGTAAATAATAAGAATTTTCGATATCTCGCTTGTGTCGTTGAGTTGCAAAAGAATCAATCATGAAACTGCAGCGCTACAGTTGTGACAGTGCTGTCACCTCAACACATAAAATTCATTTCAAACTACGTTTCGAGTACCAACAACATTGCCAACATCAGGATCCCAGTTCACCTAGCGTAGATTATCATAATTAATTTCATCATATATCTTCAGTGTGAACTGCAATTGCAAAAACGCATGCGAAGTAATAAATTCACTGTATCGCGATGTAAACTTGACCTGAAATTTATATTCTGTGTTTCATACTAATAGTAATAGTCAATTTCTGTAGACTTATTCAGAAGATATTGTACTCGCCAGCAACATCAGTGAATTTATCTAGCTACCACACATCAAAAGTCGGAAGCTTAAATTAGACTTTCATGCAGAATAAGGCAAGCCTGTATGTGCAAAATAAAAAAAAAGGATTATATGCTGGTTGTCTACACTATGCCCACAAATTTTTGGGAATAACATCGTCCTATTGAGAGCTATGAATTAGCTTTTTTAACAGTCATTATAAATCTATAATGATAGGCCCTTCTCTTGCAGATATGGTATTAAAAAACTTCAAGAACAGTAATTACAATGTGAATAACTTATGAAATGATATTCGAGGTTGTTTCTTATCTGATCTGATTGCGCAACTGTATGCAACACAAGCTGGCATTATAAAAACTTTGAAATATTAATGAATGACATATTGCGAGCAATGGGAAAAGATATATGGCCGCCGCGCATGCGCAGTAGGATCATAGTTTATAGCAGGCTTCACACTTTACTTCTCTTGTCTTTTATTTCCACCATGGTCGAGGCCTGAACTGCCAGCAGTTCTCAGTTCCCGAACAAGCCAATCCCGTCCCGATTAAGACCTACATCTAACATAATATATTGAAGATGGCTTTGAAAAGGGTTTAGTTATTGGTGTATTAAACTAACAGCTGCCTATGAAACGATCAGCATAAAAAAATCCTGCCTAAAGTATACAATATGTTGCAGTTTTTGTGTTTCACTAAAGAAGTCTATGAGCTACTCAATAGCAGGCAATTCTTCGTCAGCTTTCAGAATTCAAAATGCCATCCACCCAAACTGAAAAATGGACTTCTGTCCAATCCCGGAGTGCCTCAAAAAGCTTTCCTCTGGGATTTGGGGGACACAGGGTTCGTGTCGCAGTTGGTATTTTTGTTAGAGTTGTCTAGACAAGCGAGCGGCTACTTCTCAGGAAGCAGTTATATAGAAGATAGACAAGCTGGTTAAAACACTAAATGTAAAGACACTGCAATGCGGCAGGATTTAATCAGAGATCTTTACATGGAACAAGTTTTAGGGAAGCAAAGTCCTACACTCCCTTCCTTAAAGTATTTAAGCCTAGATACTGATGAGATGATAAGAGTGGCAAGTTCGACTTGTTACTTAACTGTTAAATATAGAGTAGTACTGGTCGAAACCTCAGGAGATGACCTGTACGGCACAAAATATGGACTTTAATTCGTATAAAAAAGTGCGGCGATGCCGCTTTGGGTCGTCTATAGACGAAGTCTGGAGCCGTGGCGATGAGATGAAGCCTGCAGGTGGTGACTGGTGTCGGAGCGGAAGCTGTACTACTGGTTACTTCCTTCTGCTGTTTCGTGGGTCTTGATCCCAGTAGGGCAGTTCCGTTTGCTGCTTTCACTCCGGTGTCCTCGCAAGCGTATGTTACGCAGTCACGTTCCCTCGGCGTTACTCCGCGTGTTGCCAGAGCCTGACTTTCGCTTTTCGTGCGGTCACCTCGTCGTGTGTCAGAATTGAAGTGGGAGTGGTTAACTAACATCGTGACTATCACAGATATGGAATTGGGACGGTTGCGTCTCTGTATGAATGTCGCAGGTATTACAAGTTCCCTTCCTAACGAATTGATTGACAACGATTTTCTAGTTGCAGCAATTGAAGGTCTTTCATGAAGTTCCAGTCACGTGAGTGAAGTTAACTATAAGTACACCCATGTAAATAGAATGAACCTTACAAAATAAAAATATAATGCAACTGTCTAAACTACACCCGTGTCAATAGGACGAAACTTAAAAAATAAAAATCATATATATTATTTCTATAAGGTAATTTTTTGTCATAAGCAAGTATCTTCCTTCAGACTTAACTGAAATCAATGAATGAGGTGTCATTTTAAAGCTTATGGTCCCCACTTTGGTCAAATCATATTTTAAGAAAGAAAGTTTTCTGAATTCGTCCCTTAATGGGCATAAATGTCAATATTACTAAAATGCTGTTTTCTGTGTTACAAGTCATTTATCTCCATGAATATCTATCTGAAATCGTTAAATGAAGTATCATTTTAAAGATTAAGATCTCCGCTTTAGTGACGTCATATACTAAGACAGAAATTTTTCGGAATTCGACCCTTATAGGGAAAAAGTATCCAAATTTTTGTAATGCGTTTTTGTGTCACGAGACATTTATCTCCCTTCATATTTAACCGATACAGATAAATGAGGTATCATATTAAAGATTAAGGTCTCAGCCATGGTCACATTATATTTTAGGAAAAGAATTTTTCGGAATTTGGCCCTTAAAGGGTATAAATATCAGTATTTCTAAAATACATTTATTGTGTCTTGAGTCATTTATCTCCCTTTATAATTAAACAAAATGGATAAATGAGGTATCATTTTAAAGATTGTTGTCTTCGTAAGGTCTTCGATTCCGTTAAATCACATTTTAAGAAAGAAATTTTTTAAAAATTCTACCCTTAGAGGGCAAAAGTATTAATATTTCTACAACGCATTTTTCTATTGTGAGGTATTTATTTCCCTTGATAACTAACTGAAATTAATAAATGAGTTATCGTTTTAAATATTAAATTATCCGGTTTGGTCACATCATACTTTAAGAAAAACTTTCCCCAAATTCAACCCTTAAAGGGGAAAAGTATCATTATTTCTAAAACTTTTTTTCACCTCGCTAGATAACTAACCAAAATCGGTAAATAGGGTATCATTTTGAAGACCAAGGTGGCTGCTCTGGTCACACCATATTTTATAAAAGGAATTTTTTGGAATTCGACCCTTAAAGGACAAAAGTTTCAATATTATTTCTATAGCGTGTTTTTTGTTATTATTATTACAAGCCATTTATCTTCTTTGATACCTAGCCGAAATCGATAAATAACATATCATTTTAAAGATTAAGGTCTCCAGTTAGGTAAAATCATAAATTAAGAAAGAATTTTTGGGAATTTGATGGTTAAACTGGTAGGGCGTATGATACAGTTCAGAGCCATGTCCCTAGATTGCAGCAGCAGATATCACGTAGATGTCAATAAACTTTTTTTAGTCAATAAGTAGCTTTTCGGATATTTTTTTCTGTTGCGGAAACACTTTCGTTTTGCCATACAATTCCAATGTAAACATTTTATTCGCACAGCAACAAATATCACAGAGATGTTGATATGTTGCGTGTATTTTGTTCAGGTTGGTTGTATTCTCTTAGTCAGTGACAGCTTGTCATAAATAAAGAGTGTTTTAAATTTTTCTATTTCGTAATATGTTGTAAGTATTTTGATGCGTACAAATTACGCTAAAAAAAAAAAAAAAAAAAAAAAAAAAAAAAAAAAAAAATTGTTTTAATAGTACGGTTCTACTTTTCATTATACTACAAGCATTTCATCGCATTTTATTTGCGATATTTTCGCACGGGTCGTCTAGTCTAAATATAATGCAACTGTCTTAACTCACTCGTGTCATTAGGTTGAACCTTGCAGAATGACATCTAATTATAATGCAATTATCTAAAACTAAACCTGTGACAATACAATCCGTTTGGAGAGGCAGGATTCTTCTGTTGGAGAGATAGCCGAGTGTCCTTCCCCAGATCTATGTATTTTGGTGAAGATGACTTGATCGTAGCTAGAACTGAGTGAAGAAGGTCTACTCGCGACCCTGGATTCGTGACAGTCGTTTTAATGGTATTCTGGATACATACTCTTCTACAGCAGTCATTGTTGAACTAACGACTAACTCTCCGGCAACAGTATTTGCAACACTTATAGTATTTCAAACAACAACAGATAACATATATTGTTATAACTATAGAACTGACAGAGAACTTCATAATGGAAATACTTATGGGAAAAGGAATTTTCATGTTCGGCTCCTATTACTGGATTTACGTTTCAAGATCGGAGAGTTTACGCTATGAGACTTTTAAGTCGCCCAGCTGCATGGCTGTTTTCTCCATAGGCAAGTTTACCAATAAGTTTGAGATATTAATCTTAGGGTTAGTGGTAAAGCAACAATCAACATCCATACTTAAATTCGGAATAACGTCCATACTGGTTACATTGATTTCAATTACATTCTCTGATTGAATATATACACGTTTTCCATAACCTTTACAACGAGTTAAAAATTTAACTTTACCAACTCCTCATAAATGACATCGGTAGGTCATAGGTGTTCTAGTTCCACATAAGATTGTTAATCATTCGACCCTTAGGTATTAAGAATAACCATTCGTTGTGGCCAAGGTGAGTTCATAGACACTGATTCAGCTGCACTATCTTTTTTTACACAATCCTCGGTTACTTCCCTAATAGGTTGAAGCAGTTTAGCTTCACATTCTTCATGATCATAGGTGGAAAATAGGATGAAGGTTTGTTTGCAAATGCGACTATCTGAATACAGTCGAGTCAATCTAGGTTTAATTTAGCATAATGCCTTTCAGAGTCATCAATTAGTAAAAGTTCGGTTTCTGGTTGAATATACATAAAGCTACCAGGTTTTAATTTAGATTCGATAGGCAGGGCGATAACCTTGTACAAATTGTAAACATTATTGTCGATGAGTGGCACATGTTGCCTGCTAAATTTACATCTAACCCTTTTATCTGAAGCATTAAGTATCCATAAGTTTCAGTTAAGGGAACAAGCAAGTTCAGGAACTTTCACAATTTGAACCGGGTGGTTCTAAAATACCTTTCTGAGCATTCACAATGGCTGTGATCAGTTAATCATACTCTCTAATAATTTCTTCAACTGTCTTAACTGCACGAGGTGTTCATTGATGGCTAACATGGCTGTTAAACGTTTCGTAGTGATATCATTAGTATCAACGTAGTCGACTGTAGAGTGTTCCATCTTCTTCATTCCATCTGATAAAACCTTCTAGTTTCGAGCTACTCCCTCTAAAGTAGTATTAATGCCGCTTAACGTGGTGTGTACTACGGCTACCTGTTCTTTGGTTAACTTCAGTAGCTTGAATCGATTTGTTTCCATGTTAACTATTCTACCTTTAAAATAGGCTGCATCATATGCCGTTAGGGTACCAGGAAGAACCCTTGTAATTTCGCCCACAAAGTCAAATAATCCGTGCTTTCTACGAGCGTCATGCCTTGTTAACTGAGAAATTAAGTTTTGCGCTTCTTTTATTCTATTAACATGCCTATCAATACTGTTCTCTAGGTGGTTACATTCCTCTTTGCCAATATTTAATTGAAATAACTTATTCCTGCGCGGTGGAAATCGGACTATTTCTGTCTGATATATTCAGGAAATCCTTAGAAGAGCGAAAAGTAGCTTCCGACTGGAAAATCGCGCAAGTAACTCCGATTTTCAAGATAGGTGATCGAAGTGATCCTAGAAACTACCGTCCCATATCTATAACATCTGTTTGTAGTAGAGTTATGGAACATATTATATGCTTGAACATTATGAATTTTCTAGATGAAAATACTTTTCTTACAACAAACCAACACAGATTTCGGAAGAAAAGATCATGAGAAACAAAGCTGGCCCTATTTACACATGACCTAATGAAAGTTATTGATGCAGGATCACAAGTATATGCATTCTTTTCTTTTTTTTTTTTTTAGATTTTCAGAAACGCTTTGATTTTGTGGCACACAACAATCTTTTAGCGAAGCTTCAAGCGTACGGTATATAGGATCAGCATTGTGAATGGATAAAGGATTGTCTAACTGGTCGATCACAGTATGTCGTCGTTGAAGAAGAAAGTTCTTCTAATTTAAATATAACATCGGTTTTACCTCAAGGAACTATAATAGGACCACTTCTTTTCTTAATTTTTATAAACGATCTCGGAGACAAAGTTAAAAGCATTCTTAGATTGTTTGCTGATGATGCGGTTATTTATAGAGAAGTAACGAATTCAGCCGATTGCTTAGAAATTCAGCGAGATCTGGATGTTAATTCGGCATGGTGCGATAAATGGCAACTTACGCTAAATTGTAAAAAGTACAAGACAATGAGCATAACTAACAAAAAGAATCCGATTGTTCAGAAATCCGAGGTGATTAGTTCAGTTATTGATATGGTTGATTCTGTGAAATATTTTGGAGTAACAGTACAAAGCAACATGAACTGGGACTTACACATTAATTCGTTAGTAGGTAGAGCTAATTGTAGTCTGAGATTCCTAGGTGGAATCTTGAAAAAATGTAATGAACAAAGGAGATAGCAAACAAATCTCTTGTGCGTTCACTTTTGGACTACTGTTTGTCAAACAACTGTGAAAATATTATATATACTGTTTATAACATGTTTGACTTGATAGTTCGATATTTCACTATGAAATTGTTATTTACCTAAGGAAAGGTGTAATCGGACTTCGTTTTAATGTACTTTGGTCGCCACCATTAGATGGTTCGGGAATATTACGTACACTTCGTAGAAAATAAAATAAACACTCCTTTATCATAAATACATGAACACATTTATTCTGATAGTTCCTTAAGGTACTAGTTTCCGACCACCAATGGAAATTAAAAATGTTAACACTATTATACACTTCACAATAACATTTATCCGAAGATTGCAATTCGTTAGAGTGGCAATTGACTTGCAAGCACTTAATGTAATATAACTTCCAACTGTTCGTCATACACCGTCTGTTCTTACTGCTCGTAACGGCTAAATAAATAGTCTTTACTACGTGAAAGTCACTCCTTGAGTTCACTAATCTCCTTGAGTAACGAATATTGCCAAATTGATTTCACATTAGCAGCCACGGGCAATTGTAAACACGGAATAATCACGCCGAAATCCGTCGTATACATATGCAGTACCGCGTACACCTACTCACAAACCAAAACTCATATGTTTGGTCTCCGACAACTAACACAGGCGTAAAATATGCATTACGTAGTTAAATCGGGTTAAACACTCAACACTGATTTTATGTATATACCCGTTAAACCACTGAGAACACAACTTAAAACACATTTTTTGGTTCCGCCATGTGTCTACTTCAACACTCGCTGGAAAAACACAAACAAACTCTCTGACCTACTACAGCTTGTTCAGAGATAACTATATCAGCGCCTACATTAAAAACCCTTTCAAATTAATTTCTAAAATTTAAAGGAGGGCGGTTTGTACACTGTATTGTGACATGTTGTGACATTTGGGATCCGCTTCGAAAGGGGCTTATTTATATATTTATCTTATGGCCATGCACAAAATCAATAATACAATGTAATATTAAATTATAATAAAAAATCAAAAACCAACATTGTATAGCGAATGTAGAGCTTCATTTGAAGTATTAATAAAGTCTATCGGTGATCCCCTGATGGCTCGAACTATGCAATGAAAGATCACGTGATGGATGGTTTGTTTTTCCTCATCACAGTCGAAATTCGGTGAATCTCTCATTCCCCATGTGTACAGAGCTGAAGCATATCTGCCATGACCAGACCTAACTCTTTTAAGAGCTGTCCAGGTCTTGCGAGGAAGATCGAGTCTCTTTGGTGCCCTCGAGTGCCATTCTGGGGGGACTGAGGCTATCCACTAGAATTTCCATGTTTCTCTCCCATAAAAATTATAAGATATAATCTGTTTTGCAATTTTTATGCTTGGACTTCTTGATTTAAGTATCTGAAATTGGTTTTCCATGTAGTCGTGGATAGGTGATCTTATTATATTCGGTAATTAGGCGATTGTGTCGTCTTATCGTAGGCGGTTAGATGTTACACAAAACGGGTAGCCAGTACGGTGGAGTGGTCTTGATACATCCACTAATTATCCGCATTGTCTGGTTGAAAACTGTGTCGATCGTTTTGACGTGGGTGCTATTCATCCAGACAGATGAGAAGTATTCAGCTGCAGAATACACAAGGCTCAGTGCTGATGTGCGGAGTGTGGAGGCGGATACTCCCCAGGAGGTGCCTGCACAATATTATTTATGGATTTTAGTTTTGTTGCAAGGTTGTTTAGATGTTTATTATACGACAAAGTGCTATCCATTACGAATCCCAAATACTTAGGGAAGGGGCTGTGTGAGTGGGGAGTGCCATCAAAAGAGGGTCAAGCGAGAGATTCGCCGCCCGGTAGTTCAGATGGAAGACTAGTTTCCGTCTTCCTGGAACTGGGTACGAGACGCCATTCCTTAAAATAGTTGCTCAGGGTCTTGAGGTCTGCTGATAAACTATTTTCAATTTGCTGAACATTATCGGATTGTTGTACTACTTCCCATCAAGTGCCAACTCAACACATTCAAGTAAACTGATTTTATCACCATGTGACTATAATATGGTCTGGATTCGATCGGTGACTATGCCTTCGACTAAACATGTCCTTCCTATCAAGTACACTAAATTTATTGCTCCTGCTAAATCTTTAGTATTACAAACTCTTTTAACGGCCTCACTGAAATCTCGCTGCATTTCATCAATTCGGCTAACCCATGAAGCTATACCTTCATTCTCTGGCCTGGAACATTCTACATGCGAAAAAGTCGATGGTACACTTACTGGGATAATTTTCTTCTAAAATCTGCTTTACTTTTCCCCATGTCCCTGTTTCGTCTCGGACGATGAGTCGTGATCTAGCATTCACTATAATTTTGGCTTTGACAAATCGTAATAGGAAATTATGATCACTTTCCCATTGTAACATTCCCACCCCCAACTGTTAATATTTTCCGGCTAATTGTTCATTTATTTGTTACCGGACTTCGTGGCCGGAGATTGACTGCATTCAGATTTTAAATTAACCATTTATCAATGGAAAGTTAGTAGGGAACAGGGACAATTACAAAGAATAAATATAAATGGGTAAATAATGTACCACACGAAATAAGGTTATATTCTGTTCTGTAAGCAATTTGTCTAAAAATGTTTACACTCGAAAATTGAATATCTATTCAATGGAACAAGTTAATAACAGTTTTTCATAAGCACTTTATAAAATCTTAATAGACACACAAAGGCATCTACTACATCATCTTAATGGTATTAATTTACTTCCATACATGAGCTTAATGAAAGTGAGGTATGGCAGAGGCACACAGAGAGAGAAAAATAAACATAAAATGGTCTTACTTCATATTTGAAACATTCTCCGTTGGACAACTCCAGCGAAAACGGAATAATTTTGATGTTGAAGGTGTTGGAACAAGGGAGTTGTAAGACTATTTTAATCAGTTGATTAATTGATTAACTCAGTCCGGTCAAAATGCAATAACTATGCAAGACGTTTGATTAATTTCCTGCAAGCAGCCAAGTAAGCTCATAGATCAGTTTATAGATCGTTAATGCCGCGGTTGCCAGCGGTGCCACCAAACCAGCTCTTAACGTGAGTTGGGAGAACGAGTAGGCCTACTAAGAAGTCATCAAGTTTATTAAAAACATAATTCCGTCTACCACAAGTTTATTTCTAAGCACATTAACAATATCGAACTGGTTGGCAACCACCAAATTTTGTAACTATGACTAAAGGAAACTACGCCATCCAAAGATTGCAGAATTCTTAAGGAACAATTAGTATTTGAGTCTGGTTAAAACCAAATTATTTTCTTATTACAAGCCAATGTTCACTGTTCATCTCTGTTCTGATGAAACTTCACCTTATCACACACACTGTTCACATCAAACACATCAAGATCTCGTTATAACAAGTCCACGATCCTAAACAAACTGCACATTTGCTATAGCGGCTATCGGCCACGATACGCGAACAGCCCTCCACAACACTTAGGGACCGTGCACAAACTACGTGGCTCGGTCCACGGGGGGAGGGGTTGGCTGCAAGGCTACGTGGGGGGAGGGGGGTTAGGTTCCGAGCCAGGCCACGTAGCCTTCCTTTCATAACATTTTTCACAGTTAAAATGAGGAATAGAACTCACAACAGTATGTGAATATTTTATTTCCTTCAGTTAATTATCTCTGTATGTAATTTAAAATAGTCTGACAAGAGAAAATAGTACAAAATGTTTTCTCGAGGGTAGAGGCAAAAGCCACGTAGGGCTACGTGGGGGGGGCGAGGAGGGGTTCACAGGAGGCCAAAATGGAGCTAGGTGGTTTATGCACGCTCCCTTAGAACACGACTAGCTTAAACAATGTATTATTCCGCTATTCAGGCAATTGTTTAATCTCGGTGGAAGGTAACCGTTACATCACACTCCTTTACTACCGACTGTGACAACTGTTCAGTATTTAAAAAAAAAAAAAAAAAAAAAAAAAAAAAAAAAAAAAAAAGTGAAAAATTATGATAGAAAACAATACAAAAGACAGAAAATTACATACTGTAACTCTATACTAGAATACACATTCGTAAACTTCAGGGTGGCCAATCGTCTAAACTAGATGCCAATAAACCAACTGAACATACAACCTAAGGAAAAAAAGTCAGAAAACATACAAAGAAGAAAACAGAAAAGTTGTACTGTCTTGTGATCGCATCAAACTGGATGATTTAGTTCTCTCGCACAAATTGTCAGTGCACATGAAAAATAACCCTGAAAAAACAAAACCACACATAAAACATTAAACGATATTAATACTATTATTGCCGGCTCTATGGGTGGAATCCTCGGCTGGAAGTCACTCGCATATAGACTTTTGAATGCCTGTGAAGTAGCATCAAACTGGGGATGTAACGGATCTCCGCATCCGCATCCGCAAGTGCGTAAATTTCACGTGAAATCCCACATCCCCTTTCGCATCCGCAATATTTATTGCGGATACATAATGGATGTTTTGTTTACATTGCAATATATATTATTCTTTTCTCTTTATACGAGGTTCTGCCCATCGTCTCTTAGCTAACAACAACGTGGTTGTTTTTATCTGACGATCTTGCAATAAAAATAACAATGAACAAAATGGTGTTATTTCCTAAGCGACGAATTCGCTAGTTTGAACTTGCATGTAAAATAAAGTCCCTTCTTCGCGGTCCAACTTACAGGACATCCGTGTAGAACCACAATAGCATGCGCTCACACATTCACGCTAGTTAAATGAGTCAAACAAAATGTTAGAAGCAATCCTTTCTCACGGCACACCATGTGTCATTATTGCTCACTCGCAGGATTTTTCCTCCGATCATGATCTAACGCCGTAGCTTGTTGGACAGCAAGGACTCGTATTGATTGTTTTGGAGTCCTAGCATCCAACGTCCTGCATGTAGTTCTCTAACCCTTTTCACGGCCCATCAAGGTTCTTTATCGAAAATCGGTTGAAGGTAGGTCCTTCAAGTTGTACTGTGAATGGGCCGCTTGAATTAGTCGAGCCGTGAACTCCGCAAAAGTTCACAAGACAAAGATTTTTTTTTCGTTATATAAATAATTTAACTATTGTAAAATCATCCCATGCTTTTTGTTGTTGAAATATGAGGCAAAAAATAAATCAATGTGGCAGTATTATATGGAAATAGACGTTACTTCTGAAAAATATAGAATCTGGCATAAAAATATACTTATTTTGATTTTAAGTTTATTTTTGATAAAATATTAAAATCTAAATAATTATGAATTTATTTTTCCACTGCCGCATCCGCGAATTTCAAGCATTGAACATCCGCATCATCACCCGCAAAAATGAAATCCGTTACTTCGAACACCCTAGACTCCACTTCAAACTGCACTTAAAACAGCCTACTGCTGCTGTTTTGCTATGGCATTTCTCAGGCAAAGGCACGGGAAATGTGGATTTGTTCTGCTGTCCTTAGCCGGAAAATCACAGGTTATCTCGCTCTAGCGATTAAGCAAATGGCAGACGCCACAAATTTAAGTTGGAAGGATACAAGTTTGTCCCCTACTTCAGTCGTTTACTTCTTCCTGTAATTGTTTGTAAGATTTAAATGCCATCACACTGAAAGTACTCCCAATACTGTGGCTCCCTGAGTACACTAGAACATAGGAACTTTCCCTAGGGCATCTAGGAATACTATACCGGCCTTCATACAAATACTTCCGAAACTTGAGGATTTGTAACGAGTCTGCGCCAGTACCAGGTCGTCCGGCTTGTAGTCAGTGGCCTTCCCTCTCCTGTCATGCCATTTTTTTCTTTACTCAGCTTCATTTTCATCTTCAGTCGAACTGCTTTAATCAGCTCTTCTCGGTGTACTTGATGAGTCATTGGAAAATCTATAAATGCCGTTACTATACGTGGGGCATTTTTTCCAAACACCACTTAGTGTGGGACTACAGAAGTGGAATCGTTTGGTAAGTTGTTAACTTCATTTTTGATGGTTGTCTGCGCAGTAACTCCGGAACCATCTTCCGATTTATCTCATTACACAATGGGGGTGAGATAGGGAGGTTTGCAACACTTCTATCCCCGCTTGTTTAAGCCTCCCAATCCTCCTGCTGCTACAAAATTGCGGTGTATTATCTGAGACTATTTTCCGATATTTTCCGGTCTTTGGTATGAAATCTTATATATATATATAAAAATAGACGTGTTTTTTCCTATATTTCACTTTTCAGCCACCACTACCTTGCACAGATCACTGATGTTTGTTGGTGGAAGTAGCATGGAGTTTCCTGTCGTGCACAACGTTGGCCGAATGCCGATAGCTGTGGGGATGTAGGAGATAAAATGATTAAAGTTGGTCAGTGCAGGGCGTTTTCATATTTCGACCAAAAATTCGTATCTCCGTATACTTCTCTTTCTTGCCACAACTACATAACATAGACCTTTGGTATTTGTGTGTGGTAGTAGAATCGTCTTTCCTGTCAAGCACTATGGTTGTTAGATGTCGGTAGCTATGGGGGTGTGGGAGATATGGGGGTTGAAAGTGGTCGACCTGTGGCAATTTCATACTTCTGCCAAAGACAAAAGTGTCATGGTGTATCACTTTTCAGCGAAAACTATAGATCACAGATAACTGGCGTTTGTGTGTAGTAGTAGCACAGAGTCACCTTTCGATCACAACAGCGGCCGAATTTCAGAAACTGTGTTACTGTGGTAGATATGCTGGTTGTAAGTGGCCGACCAAGGATATTTTCGAATTTCGACTGTCTCCGCATATGTCACTTTTCTGCCACAACTACATAGCATAGAACATTGGTGTTTGTGTATGGTAGTAGAATCGTATCTCATGTAGTGCACTATGGTTGTTAGATGTCGGTAGCTATGGGGGTGTGGGAGATATGGGGGTTGAAAGTGGTCGACCTGTGGCAATTTCATACTTCTGCCAAAGACAAAAGTGTCATGGTGTATCACTTTTCAGCGAAAACTATAGATCACAGATAACTGGTGTTTGTGTGCAGTAGTAGCACAGAGTCACCTTTCGATCACAACAGCGGCCGATTTTCAGAAACTGTGTTACTGTGGTAGATGTGGTGGTTGTAAGTGGCCGACCAAGGATATTTTCGTATTTCGACTGTCTCCGCATATGTCACATTTCTGCCACAACTACATAGCATAGAGCATTGGTGATTGTGTTTGGTAGTAGAATCGTATCTCATGTAGTGCACTATGGTTGTTAGATGTCGGTAGCTATGGGGGTGTGGGAGATATGGGGGTTGAAAGTGATCGACCTGTGGCAATTTCATACTTCTGCCAAAGACAAAAGTGTCATGGTGTATCACTTTTCAGCGAAAACTATAGATCACAGATAACTGGCGTTTGTGTGTAGTAGTAGCACAGAGTCACCTTTCGATCACAACAGCGGCCGAATTTCAGAAACTGTGTTACTGTGGTAGATATGCTGGTTGTAAGTGGCCGACCAAGGATATTTTCGAATTTCGACTGTCTCCGCATATGTCACATTTCTGCCACAACTACATAGCATAGAGCATTGGTGATTGTGTTTGGTAGTAGAATCGTATCTCATGTAGTGCACTATGGTTGTTAGATGTCGGTAGCTATGGGGGTGTGGGAGATATGGGGGTTGAAAGTGATCGACCTGTGGCAATTTCATACTTCTGCCAAAGACAAAAAGTGTCATGGTGTATCACTTTTCAGCGAAAACTATAGATCACAGATAACTGGCGTTTGTGTGTAGTAGTAGCACAGAGTCACCTTTCGATCACAACAGCGGCCGAATTTCAGAAACTGTGTTACTGTGGTAGATATGCTGGTTGTAAGTGGCCGACCAAGGATATTTTCGAATTTCGACTGTCTCCGCATATGTCACTTTTCTGCCACAACTACATAGCATAGAGCATTGGTGTTTGCGTTTGGTAGTAGAATCGTATCTCATGTAGTGCACTATGGTTGTTAGATGTCAGTAGCTATGGGGTGTGGGAGATATGGGGGTTGAAAGTGATCGACCTGTGGCAATTTCATACTTCTGCCAAAGACAAAAGTGTCATGGTGTATCACTTTTCAGCGAAAACTATAGATCACAGATAACTGGCGTTTGTGGTGTAGTAGTAGCACAGAGTCACCTTTCGATCACAACAGCGGCCGAATTTCAGAAACTGTGTTACCGTGGTAGATATGGTGGTTGTAAGTGGCCAACCAAGGATATTTTCGAATTTCGACTGTCTCCGCATATGTCACTTTTCTGCCACAACTACATAGCATAGAGCATTGCTGTTTGTTTTTGGTAGTAGAATCGTATCTCATGTAGTGCACTATGGTTGTTAGATGTCGGTAGCTATGGGGGTGTGGAGAAATGGGGGATAAAATGGTCGACCTGCGGCAATTTCATATTTCTGCCAAAGACGCATGTGTCACGGTGTATCACTTTTAAGTGGAAAACTATCAATAGCAGATCACTGGCGTTGTGTGTGGTAGTAACACAGAGTCACCCATCGATCACAACGTTGGCCGAAATTCGGTAACTGTGGGAGTGTGTGAGATATGGTGTTCGAAATTGGTTCGATCATGAATATTTTCGTATTTCATCCAAAGACTTGTGTGTATCCGTAAATTTTACTTTGCTGCCGGAACTACATAGCGCAGAAGACTGGTATTTGTGTGTGGTAATAGTATCGAGTCTCCCATCGTGCACTATGGTGGTTAGATGTCTACAGCTGTCAATATGAATACTTTACAATCACGAACGAAGTTGTGGGTACCAGCTATTATATTATAAATGTGGAAGTAAGTTTCTGTCTTTTTGTTACGTTTTGACGACTAAATGGCTATATCAATATTGATGGAATTTAACAATGAAATAGTGTAGGAAGGACACAGGACATTTTTTCGGCATGAATAACAGTTTTAGTCACGAAATTTTAAGAACTTATCGAATGATGAAAGACAGACAGATTCGTGTGTTAGTCTGTAATGTTACGTTGGTTGCTCAGTCACGCAATCTGTTAGTGTTTGATTTATTAATAAATTTCGATAAGAAACAAAACTTATTATTTAGTATAGAAGTCAATTTGCTCTGCACTGTACTATTCATTTGTGTCTGTATAAAAGTTTCTGGCACCAATTTGTCTTCCTTTTTGACATGCCTTACGGACGTAAACCTGGCCTAAGGTGCAGGTCTAGAAGACAATGTGCTGCTATTAGATTATAAGATTCAGATGCTCATGTTGAATAAAGAAGAAAAAACCAAGCTGAAATAAAGCTGCCATCAGTTAACCCCCCCCCCCCCCCACACACACACACATCCCCGCACCTTCGCTTACTTTTCTGTTTTTAAATATGTTGTAAATTGATTCTCTTCATGAGACAGATTAGATGATAGGATGATATAATGATGGCTTTCCATCATATTATGTCGACTCGGTGTTGTTTGGGACAAATCTTACGTTACTAACAGTTTTCTATATCCAATTCTGGAATTGAAACTCCAAGTCCACGCGTACGAAGTCGCGGGTAACAGCTAGTCTACGATAATTTTAGTTGCCACCACCTTAGCAGTAGCCCATTTCAATGGGTACAGTTTAACAAACTTGAAGAAAACTTTAACTACTACCAGTATCTGCGTCACTCCACATCTGGATATAGGCAGTGGGCCATAAACGTCAACTGCAACTAACTCCAACACACTCTCAGATATAATGCACTACATCTCGCCCCTCCTCAACATATCATCCACCTTAGATCTCTTGCACCAGTCACCTGTGGACAGCAGTTTTGCTACCCTTCTCGCTATATTATTGAAGTAGCAGAGATCCTTGATAACTTGATGGCATTTAACAGGTCCAAAATAACCGTAGCTAAAATAATGATGCTTGATTATGATGTCTAAACACTTTTCTGGCACCCAAAACTTCCAATCTTTACTTATATCCGAATATTCCAAAAGACTACATCTCTATGAACACATTAATATTTTTACAACTCCCTGGTAGTCGGGTTTTAATACCTGGTCTTTTACTTAATTAATAACATCTTCCTGTAAGGCCTTCATATTCTTCAATTGCTTTTAACGAAGGTAAGCTTTCTGAGCTGGCTGAATGTTATTCTTCCCTTCCACTAGATCAGCGGGTAACAATGAGAGGCAATCTGCCACTTGATTTTCTGCTCCAGGTCGATACCGAATTTCAAATTCTATAGTGTTAGAGCGCCTTAACACAAAAGTAATTTGAGCTCGTCTTTGATAAATCACTCCTCGGTTAGTTTTACCGAAGATATGTGATCGTGTGATCAAAGACATTATGTTCCTACTATTACTTATTGCTAGTAATGAGCAGGTAATCAGTGGGGAAAACTGCAAAACGTAGTGGAAAGAATAGAGTGACTTTAATAAATTCACTTAATATAAGTACATGAAAAAATGTATGAAATAACTGAAAATAATGCATAGAAAATAGCTCTCATTAAATTGAAAATCTTTACTAATAAACTGTTGTCACTCAGAATATCTTTCAGAACCAGCAGAAGGGTAGATGATGCATTAGCCTTTACCTATAAAATTCTGCGTGACGCCTGGCGAGGCGGTCAGTCAGTCGAGCGCCGGCTACTGCCTGCCCTCCCGGGCTGAGAAAAGTGGTGGGGTAGTCAAGTGAAGCTCTTACTAAGGGCTTTAGAACTGCCATAGTGGGGAGATCGTTTCCCACGGAAAGGGCTTCTGATTAACCTTGAAGTTCTGCTGTGTGGAAGGGAATTAAATTACTTGTCTGCAAGCTTTAAATAAATTACTCTAATTGAAAATTGTATATTCTATAGCTAAAAAAATCCACAATATGCTACAACTCAAATTCCTGCATGAGCAGAGCACACCGGGTGAGTCTTCCGTGTAGTAATCGGCAATTCATCAAAAAGGATAGCGCCTTATGATCCCTGTATATAAGGGTCTTTCGTCATAAATATAGGGCTCGAATCTACTGAAAGCTCGAGGTAATAGAAAAGGTGGGTGGGGTGGGACTTTCTCCACCAGCGAAATACTGGTACTGACCTTTTGAAATTTGGATTAACTACTTCCGTATAATGTCCTCTTGACGTTGTATACTCTCCTTTACCGGAAAAGTCACCATGAATTAAATTAAAAATACCTAAATATGACACTGCAGCGCTGCTATTAGTTGCCACCGGCGCTGCGAAATCAATGATAATCTCTTGAAATGTTGGTTTAATTCATTTTTGTAATATTTTCTTGCCATTTTAGCTTCACTCCGTTGCAAAACGTCGCATAAAATTAACAGATACAAAATTTTTATTCAAAATGCAGTACTATAAGGCTCACCATCTTGGAATCGATAAAAGCAGTCAGAGATAATCCATTGCTTCCGTTGTAAACAAATGCTCAGTTTGTCTCTGGTTTGCGATATGGCCTGCCGTAGAACGAATTACCCGTAAAATTTTTACTCTTGGTCCAGGCCGAATTTCAACCTAACCATGATTACTATGACAAAACGAACCTATTTAGGTTGATATGATCCCTGTACCGATAATTTTTGTGTCATTTTTTCAGTGCTGCTAACATTTCTCGGTTGTGAAGCATCCCATATTTCGACATTTTTAATTTAATTCGTGGCGAATTTTCCAGAAAAGGAGAGTGCTAAACGTGAAGAGGATACTATAAGGAAGCAGTTAATCCAAATTTCAACAGGTCAGTACCAGTATTTCACTGGTGGAGAAAGTCTCACCCCACCCTAAAAGGTTTCTTTCTCCGTCGCGTTATACCCCAGTTCGTGTTTATTCAACATTCTTCTGGAGAATGCAATGTTCCTCTGCTCCGTCTTTCCTCCAATATTTACTTTCCAAAAAAACCTGTGCCCCTATACCATAACGGGAGCCATCAGTAGCCAGACACATATCTAGGTCCCAGTCAGGGTGTGATAACACAATCCTTCGTAATAACTCCTATTTTATTAACCGACTTCAAAAAAAGGAGGAGGTTCTTAATTCGTCTGTTTTTTTTTTTTTTTTTTTTATTTTTTTTTTTTTTTTGTATGTATGACCAGCGATATCTTCACCAATTTTGAACCGATTTAATTAAATTTTTTGAGTGGATAGGGTATACCTCCAAAGTGGTCCCATATGAATTTCATTGAGAAACCACCCCTTCTACCCCCCTCCGCCCCCTAATTTTTATACAAATCCACATTTTTTATTCGATCTCGGATGAAACTTTTGGAACATATAGCAAAAATAAAGAGAAAAATACTGTCAACTTTTGGTTTAAAAAAACTGAACCCCCTCTCCCCCTATCCACCCCCTTAATTTTTGCCAATTTCTTTATTCAAAGCTACAGTCGACACCATTTAACTGATCTCCATTAAAGTTGGCAATTACATGTAGTTTTTCATGGAGAAGGATTCTGACCAAAAAAATCAAAATAAAAAACCACCCCTCTCCCATTTACACCCCTTAATTTTATAGAAACCTACATTTCTTATCTGATTTTTACTGAACTTTGCCCCTGTATACTTTAAAACAAGAGAAAAATCCTGTCAATATTTTGGTCTTCCAAAGTTCAACCCCCCCCCCCTCCTTCCACCCCATTAATTATTGTCAATGTTCTTCATTAAAAAGCTACACTCGACACCGTTTGACCGATTATCATCAAAGTTGGCATATACATGTAATTTTTCATGGAGAATCTGACCAAAACATAAATAAATAAAAAACCACCCCTCTCCCCTTTACACCCCTTCATTTTTATACAAACCCACATTTTTTATGCGATTTCGATGAAACTTTGGACATGTATAGTAAAAACTAAAGAGGAAAAATACTGTCAACTTTTGGTTTGAAAAAATTGAAGCTCTCTCCCCCTATCCACCCCCTAAATTTTTACCAATGTTCTTTATACAAAGCTACAGTCGACACATTTAACTGGTCTCCATTAAAGTTGCATATACATCTAATTTTTCATGGAGAAGGTTTCTGACAAAAATAAATAAATAAACAACCACATGTCTCCCCTTTACACCCCTTAATTTTATAGAAATCTACATTTCTTATCTGATTTTTATTGAACTTTTGCCCATGTATACTTAAAAACAAAGAGAAAAACCTGTCAATATTTGGTTTGCCAATGTTCAACCCCTTTCCTCCTTCAACCCTATTAACTTTTGTCAATATTCTTTATAAAAAGCTACAGTCGCAATCGTTTGAACGATTACCATGAAAGTTGGTGCTTCTATGTATTTTTTTCACGAAGGAGGTGTCTGACCAAAAGATCTAAAAACCAACCCCTCTCCCCATTAAACTGCTTAATTTTTATACACAACCACATGTTTTATCCGGTTTAGACAGAACTTACCAAATTTTTACTATAATACAAAGAAAAAATTATGCCAACTCTTGGTTTGCAAAAAATTAACCCCTCTCCCTTTTCCACCCCCTTGATTTTTGTCAATTCTTTTTAGAAAGCTACAGTCAACACCATTTGACCGATCTTTATTAAAGTTGGCACATATATATGTATTTTTTTATGGTTAAGATCTCTGACCAAAAATTTAAAAAACTACCCTAGCTCCCCTTCCCTTAATATTTGTACGAAACCCACATTTTGATTCGATTCGGTGGAACTTCGCATGCGTATACTTTAAAACAAATAGAAAAGAAAATACTGTCTACATAACTATCACAAAAATGCAAACCCTATCCCCCTTTCAACCCCCATTAATTACTGTCAATGTTCTTTATACAAAGCTACCGTTTCTTTCTGATTTTGAAGGAAGTATGCACATGTATTACTGCAAAACAAACAGAAATATACTGTCTACATTTGGTTTCGAGAGTCTAAACACCGCTCCTTCATTTCCATCTTTTAATCTACACAGTTTCTATCCGATTCTGAAGGAAATTTGCACACATATACTTTAAAACATACAGAACAATTGTGTTTAAATTAGGTTGCTGAAGCCCAACCCTCTTCCCTTCTACCCCCACCCCCTCCTAATTTCCAATGTTCTTTATAGATACCCACAGTTTTATCAGATTTCCATGGACCACTGCACATGTATGCTTAAAAAAACAACAGAGAAATAGTGTCTACATTCTGTTTACAGAACCATACCACTCACTTCCTTACCCCATTTAATTTTGGCAAATGTTCTTTACACAAAGCTACAGTTTTTATCTGGTTATCGATGGAAATTTGCACGTGTATACGTTAAAACAAAGAGAAAAATACTGCTCACACTAGCTTTACAAAACTCAAACTACTCTTCATCTCCACACCCCTTAATGTTGTTTTTTTTTTTTTTATTCATACCTACAGTTTTATCTGATATTAATAGGAAATTACACACGTGTACTTTAAATAAATCAGAAAAGGCAGTCTACATTTGGTATACAAAAGCTCAATCCCTCTTCCCCTTTACCCTCACCCGATTTTAATTTCCAATCTTCTTTACAAAAATCCACAGTTTTAAATCCCGTCAAAATCAGTTAAGCTATTTTTAAGTCATGGCATAATATTTATAAAATAAATGTGTCGTAATTTCTCAACATGTACTTCAGATTTCAACTTTGATCCCAAGCTTTCACGTTGTGAAAACCATTTAAAAATCTATATTGTTTGTGTGATGCCGGAGCAAACAGATATATTCCAGAGAGATTTCTGTATGTGCTATGTATTAATGCCCAGATGTTACATGTTTGGGTTATCGAGCAGCAGCTGTAACAGATGTTATGATAAGATCGAAACATAGCCTGACATTCCTTAACCCAACGCCCAATTCACCCTGTTCTGGAAGTGGTTGTGGTATATAAATACAGAATTCTTCTTTGAAAGCAAGCGCTTTAATCTCTGAGCTACCAGGAAGTTCGCAAAATGGGAACTGCTGCGGCATATTTAAAATACTAAACGAAGTATAATACCACTAAAAATTTAAAAATAAAATAATTGTTTAAAAAAACATAAAAACCGACTTCAAAAAAAAAAAAAAAAAAAAAAAAAAAAAAAAAAAAAAAAAAAAAAAAAATTAAAATAACTTTTTACCTTGCTGAGGAAAAAGTAAATCTAAATAGACAACATTTTACATTACTTTCATTGAAATGTTTGATATTAATTAGTTATTTTTGGAGTCGGTGCCAGTGCAGAAAGCAAGAAAAACAAAAAGATAAAAGCAATAAGGAATAACAATAATACATAAAAAAACATGTTACTGCTTACCTACAATTAATGCTAGAAACATGTTTCAACAAAACTGAAACATACAGATGATACGCCGATATTATACTCTGTAAATCGTTTACTGCATGATGCAACCTACCAACTGACACTGTAGCGCCAGAGATATGCCTGGATGACCAATAAGGCCAAGCCACAGATCAAAATACTGTTAATTTGTTTCCCTATGCTGTCTCCCACAATAACACTATCTGCCTCACGACATGCTGTAAAATATTGGGAATTTTTGTTCGTACTTCCCGTTTCGCCTCTAACGCCAAAAGAAATTCAGTAATTCGATCTTCGCGATGTGACAGCTGGCACCGACTCCAAAAATAACTAATGTCAAAATTTCAATGAAAGTAATGTAAAATGTTGTCTATTTAGATTATTTTTTTGCTAAGCAAGGTAAATAGTTATTTTAATTTTTTTTTTTTTTTTTTTTTTTTTTTTTTTTTTTTTTTTTGAAGGCGGTTTTTATGTTTTTTTAAAACAATTATTTTATCCTGTTAAAGTCCTCTTCACAATATGTAGTCCAATTCCAAGGCGTCCTGGCATTACCCAAAGCTCTGAGATGCACACTATTTAGCACTGTCCGGATATAAGCTTCCGATAATATCCGCAGAGTCCAAGGAAGCTCTTTAATTGTGTCTTGTCGGTATGGGTAACTTGTTAATTGCCTCTAATTTCAATACTTATTCCATCTGGCAGAATGACAATTCCCAGGGAATTTAAACTTTCCAAAAAAAATATGCATTTCTTCAACTTTAAGGTCATCCCTCCCTTACTTAAAACAGTAAGCACTTTTTGTTGCGTTTCGAGGTGTTCCTCTAAAGTTCTTGAAGCAATAATATCATCTATGTAGGTGTGTATCTTGTCTCTTAATGGCCTCCTTAGCCCTTATGAAATTGGCTTCAGTGTTGTTTAATCCGAAAGGCAACACGCAAAAATGGTTACATATTCCTTCGAGACGGAAAGCAGTATACTTCCTCGAAGCGTCATCAATGAGTACTTGCCAATAGGATGCAGTTAAGACCAAGGAACTCGAAATCATGAAATTTTTAAGATATCATCGACCAGGATGGTCACTTTCGGTAATCAGGATTTTGTTAAGCGCTCGTGCATCAAGTAGTAGCCTTATAGATTTATCTCCTTTTCTTACTGCTACCAGTGGGTTCACAAACTCACTATTTTATCGTTCCATCACACTCCAATCTAACACACGATCTATCTCCTCTTTTGCCTCTGTTCTCATTGCGAAAGGTATAGGATAAAGTTTATCTGCGAAGTGTCTTTCTTGACTTTAAAGTGGCACAGATATCCCATGATTAAACTGGGTTTATCTGAAAATATTTCAACTCGTTGATAATTTTTTTCACTCTCTCTCGTGCTTCCACTCCATACGCGAACTGTTGTTCTAATATGTCGAATTCTTATTGTCTTCTTCTTCCGTGACATGTGATAGCTGCACTTCCTCTTCGTTAAGCTCTTTATGGCATAGAAATTCTTTTACCTCTCCTCTTGAAACGACTCTGATTTGAACAGCTTCTTCTCCTGCCTCGCAATTTTTTGTACCATAACCTATATTCACTCTCTGACCTTCCGTTATAAATTGCAGACTATTTTCTTCCCAATCCAGTTTCCCCTTCTTCTCAGCGAGCCAGTCTACTAACAGAAATACATCAACTGTTAACTTTGGGATAACAAATGCCTTTACTTCGACCATGTGTCCTCCATTCTCTCCATTTATCCGTGTTTGCTGTGTGATCTTCTTAATTTTGGCACCATTCGCCACCGTAACTGTCATTCCCAATACGGAGTGAACACAAGCAGCAGGTTCGTTTACAAGTACTTGAAATTGGCTTTCTGACATACAAGACACATCCGCGCCTGAGTCTATCAGAGCTTCCACTTGTCGTGATTGAAATTTCACTATGACGGTAGGGGGCGGGATTCCCTTCGCCTTAGAGGCAACTATTCTTCCCACAAGTCTTCTCTTGGGTCATTATGGTAGACTGACATAACTAGTAATTCCTGGATCAGTAAATATATTTCGCAACTTTGGTCGAAGTCTAAAGAACTAGTATCATCAGTCCTGAGTTTGTCACCACAAGGTAAATTGCCATCACTCTGCATATCATCTTTACACTTTCACATTATTGATTTCCTGTCGATTTTCTTCAATCAACTGGGGCTATTTTATCACCATCACCTTCTCTATCTGTTCCGCCATCGAAAGGTATTGGTTTTACCTCTTTATAGTACTCGTCCTTTCGTGGATCCACTTTGCAGCCTCTGTTTGTAGCACCCGCTGCTGCCGCGAATTTCAAAATATTTGTGGCCCGGGTATCAACACTGCAATTACGCTGACTTATACACGTGGGCTAGGTGGCACCGCGCTCGCTTTCTCCGCTATTATTATTGTTATATGGCTCCCGCACAACTGTAACCCGATCCAGACTTAACATTCCGTGTTTGTTGCCACGGATACTTCAATTCCTATATTCATAATGTTATCCTTTTGCAATTTTATATGTTCTCGTTTAATCTGCTTGTAAATTTTCTCGTCTTAAGCCTCAAAAATCCTCTTCTGGAAGTCTGCTTCAACATCTTCGCCATCTTTCTTCCCATGTTTGTTTATCTTCTCAACTTTCAGGTCACTTTCATTCGAATCTTCACTTGTTTTCATTTCTCTTAAATATCATATCATGTAAATGCACCTCAGGCTGGTCTTTCTTCTTCCATACTCCTCTTCTCTCCTTCTCTGATAGGGCCTCCTTGCTTCCTCTGCCGCTCGTAAGGCCCTATCAGTGATTGAAATGTTTGGAGCCGCCTTCGGGAAACCGTGGCTACCATTTGTTCTATGCGGTGGGTATTTCTGATTTTGATACTGCCGATACTCGTTTCTTCCTCGTGTATTTTCCTTCTGCACTGTGTCTTGATGGTATGTGTTTTTCTCTCCCTTCCAAAGATCTCTAATCTGCTCTCTTCAGTAATTTTCTTCAAGAAGTCCGGTGACTCGGAAATGAGTAGGGTAATATTGCCCCTAATGTCTCGCTCTCCTCATTCTCTGCTCTTGCACTTCTAATCTTCCCAAAATGTCCATAGCATCCTTAATGGAAAAGATCTTATTGCTAGTAAGTGTCAACTGTGTCTGATCTGGTAACCTATCAGCAATCATCCGAAGATATTCTTTCTCACTGTGTGGTTGGTCTGGATATCGACACGACGCATAGCATTACATGAAAAAATCGGTTTGTGTTCCTCACCTCGGACCATAATGTTTACCGAGCATTAACTCTGACTTTACAACAATTTGTCGTTCGGCCGACCAGTAATTATTCAAAAAATCTGCCTTAAAATGAGCAAAAGTTTCATAATTCTCCTCAAATTGCTCGGCCCATCGTCCGAGTCCTGCCTTTATCACCACACTGATCTTCTTTTTCTCACTAGCAACGAGGAAGGGTGAAAATTTTTCAAAACTTTTAATGAACGTAACTGGGTGAACACCATTTTGATCAGAAAATTCTTCCCATCTATTTTTTCATCGCTGCAGGAGGACCATTGACTGATGCATCGAGAAATTTCTATGGCTATGTTAGAAAACTGGGTGGGAGTGTGTTGAGACACTTATAGATTAGGATGGAGAAGAAATTACAGAGGATTTGAAAAAGGCAGAGATTTTAAGTGACTGGTTTAGTGAGACAATTAGGGATAATGAATCAGAAACGGAAGAGTCTAAATCCGAAAACGAGTTTAACAACATAATTAGAAATGAGCAGACCAAAAAATTTGAAATTCATCCTGAGGATATCATGAAGGAATTAAGAAATCTGAAAAAACATAAATGGGCTGCTATACATAATATTACTACAGATATCTTAAAGATAGCAGGATGTGACATTGTACCTTATCTTGAAATAATATTTGAAATTAGTCTGGGTAGCCTACTTGCAGTTTGCCAGAGGAATGGAAAAGTGAGAAAAGTCGAAAAGTATAGGTTAATCAGTTTGACATCAGTGGTAGATAAATTAATTGAGAGACTGATATGCAACCATATCAGAAATATATGCGAGGAATGTAAGTGATTTTCAAGTCGGCAACATGGCTTTAGGCAAGGATATTCATGCGAATCTCAGTTGGTGCGATATGGGTAAGATATTTCGGTTGAAATGGACAAGAGCGGCCAAATTGATAGTGTAGCACGAGAAGTTTCAAAGGCTTTTGACAGAGTGAGCAATAAAATGGTAGTAAATAAGGTAAAAACTATTTGATTGGTGGCACAGGGTAGCGTATTGGGACCATTGCTACTCATTATTCTAATGAATAATTGTGTTGATTATTTGCTGATGACATAATTAGGATCAAAACGGTAGATGACTGTAAACAGCTGCAAGGTGACCTGGAGAGGATATGTAGTTGGGCTGGTAACATTGGATGAAGATAAATCCAAAGAAGAGTCAGCTTATTAGATTCACAAATAAAAAACTAAAGGTTGATTACGATTATAAGGTGCTTGTTGAAGACTTGGAATGTAAATATCTTAGGATTGAATTGCATTGCATTGCATTGGGCTGGACACATTGGATAGGTAGTGGAAAAAGGTTTCAAAAATCTGCACTTGTTGGAGAGAGGGATGAAGGGGATGTGGGAGAGAAGTAAAGGAATTGGGATACAAAACTTTGGTCAGATCATTGCTTGAAAATGGTTGTGTAGTATGGAATCCACATTTTGAGTGTCAAATACAGAAGTTGGAGAGGGTGCAGAAAAGTACTGCTAGATTTGTTACTGGAAATTACCGGAGAACACAATCAGTAACAGATATGTTAAAAGAGCTGGACTGGGATTAATTGGAAGACAAGAGGAGGGTCGCGGTGATGAGACATTGTAAAATATTGGCGTAAGAATTAAAAGTAATGCATGAAAGGGAAAAGTTGACCATGACCACAAGCTGGCACTCTATTTTAGGCACAAGGGTGTAGGAAGATTCTCTTTTCTAGGTAAAGGATTCCAGGATTGGAATAAGTTACCAAGAGAAATGATGAATAATTTATCAAAAACGCTGGAAGAATTTAACCTTGAAATTTGTAGAGGTAAAATGTTGATGGGTGCAGGAAAGGGAGAATATGGGTGTGTAAGGAAATTGCCACCGGTGCGTGCCCTCCGTTGCAATTAGAATTAAATGATAGATGGTGTTGTGATTTTGACTACTAAGAAGCCAGAGAGAAAGGAGGCCAAGCCAATCTATGTACATAGCTACCGAAACAGCAGCATTGTTGAACACTTGCAGTGAACAGGTAACTTTTTGAAATTGTCTGTTGTTTTCAGGCAGCCATAGCAAAGACACTGGAAAGGGGGGGGGGGGAAATAAAGACAACAAACTGTAGCAACAAAAATTGTCAATTAATGGTGTAAACTATCTGTTGTAAATATAAAATCCCCTTTCTTAAGCCCTGTCAAAATAAAAATTGTTAGCACACGTGTCAGATATAGCAAATTATAATAATTGTTATTAGCTTGCACTGTATTATCTCATATGGAATATATCCAATTGAATCAAATTATAGCATGCGATAACGCTCTGAAAATAAATTGTGATGAGGTCTGTCAGAAGAATATTGTTATATAGTAATTTTTGTTTCAGTTTTCTAAAAGTAAAGTTGTTGGTGAGAAATGTATGTTTATAAAAGTTACTTTATCTGTGTGCAAAATCCGTTTGTTGATAGTATAAGCAATATTTTACCGTTTACGAAGGCCGGGAACTCAACATCCAGTATTGTACTTTATCACTGTCGCCAGTGATGTGAATGTAATTATTCCAGTCAAGACCACTTCATGGAGCACTCCAGGGACCAGTTAGCCTGACCTTGTTCGGCGGCAGGATCCCTCTAAAACCAATCGTCCATTACCTGGGATTCAGGCTGGACCAACGGCTGACGTGGAGACATCCGGCGAAAGGCAGAAAGCCTACTGGGAATGTTGTATCCAGTCCTTAACGTCAACCCGGCGCTTCCATCGAGCTATGGTGTAGAAATATACAAGGCATTAAGTCGCCCAGTAGTGGAATATGTCTGTCCAGGGTGAGGTTATGCCGCAGCAATTCACCACAAGAGGCTACAAACAATACAATACAGGCCTGTCAAAATTTAGCCAGAACCCTTGCAGACTAGTGCTTAAATAAGTTAAATAAGTGGTTTTTTTTTCTCAAGTAAAACAGTTTTCAAATTTTTCCCCCTGTTTTTGCCCCACCATGAAGCTAATCCTGGCTACGCCCTTGGCCCTGCATCTGCTAATTAGCACCCCAAAACCAATCGACCAATTTGAAAGATTAACAGAAGGATTCTGGAGAAAAATCCCGGCGGCATGTAATGAAACTATTCGGAACCTGGGACAAAATTATGTGGAAGGACTTCCACACAATAAGCCTAAATTTATCCTCAGTAAATAAGCGGAATTTATTTCTGGTTTTAACCAGCTTTCTGCATCGATTATAATATCCTCTTCTGTGCTACTAAAGGCCCATTCATACTAGCGGTCAGGTCAGATCAGCTCAGCTCAGCTCACAATCCAGGGTAGCATTCACACTAGCGGTCAGCTCAGCTCAGGTCAGGCCAGATCAAGTCGTATACGAGACCATTTCATTTCAGATGCTCATAGTGAACAATGCCGTTTTCTACCCCAAAGTCAATTAAATCGCAATGATTTTGGATCAAGAACCTAAAAATATGTCAAGATCAAAAAGAGGATGGTTCTGAGTGTATCCAGAGTTTCAAGCGCAAACAGATAAAGAGAAAGAAGAATGCTAACTACCGGTTATGCCGTGAGAGACAAGTTGTGCGAAATACTTTTGTTATTTTAAGGCTCAAAGATTTCGAATTTATTGTAGAAAAATTTATTCTGCTCCAGGATTAATTAATAACATAATTTTAGCAACATGTATTTTGCACAATTATTTACGGAAGGACAAAATTTCATGTCATGTGGAAAGTGAATTTCAGGATGAGAGAGAAACCCTACTTTACAAATATTCTTTGTTTGTGTGCTAACGCTGGTACAGAAGCATTTGATTCAAAAAATATATTCAAAAAAATTCGGAAACAGGGTCTGTATCTTGACAGTACTAACATATGTAATAATAATATTTGAATTTATATTAAAGTTTGCCGACTTTATAATAAACAGAAATAACATACCACTAAAACATTTATTTTTTATTTATTACTCTTTATTTGTTGCTTACAAGCATAGTTTTCAGTGGTTCGCCGCCCATTTTGATCTGACCTGACCTGACCGTTTCTTGTTCACACTAGCGGTCAGCTCAGCTCAGGTCTTGACCGTTGTTGATCGGTGGCGGCGCGATCATCGGTTTGACCTGCCTTACCCTGACCTGAGCGGACCGCGTAGTGTGAATGCTTCCATTCGATTACGTGTATAGCGATTTTTGACCTGAGCTGAGCTGACCGCTAGTGTGAATGGGTCTTAATAATATTCAACATCATCGCCACTGTACAATAGAAAAAGCTGGAACTATCCTTACCGCAGCAAAATTAGTAAACAATGGAAGCTTTAATAAAATAGCTTGCCATAATTCTCATTGTCAGTTCTTTCACCAAAATTTATTCACGTTTTATTGTTGACATACCGAAAACAGACTGTTCAAAAATGCAGATGACTAGGTAATATCCATCTAACATAAATATTTAGAGGTAACATAAAACGTCTTATCAAATGATATGTCTAAGCTTAAAATTATTTTTGAAAAATCACAATGTAAGCAGTACATGCTCCGCTCCAGAAGTCATTAAGTGAGAATAGAAGAGATTTCCATGGGCATAAAGTAAACATTCTCGACACTTAAGGAAAGTTGTGGCTTGAAACGTTAGGTCCCCAAAATCACATCTCCTGCATCACAGAAAATCCACCAAATTTCGACCAGCCCCGAATATTAAGAACAGACCAATCAGAATAAATTGCAGAAGATTGACTCTCCTGCAACCTTCTTTCCTCTATGCATGCAACAGCGATGTCGAGAAGCAGACTCTGACAAATTATAGAAGAATGTAAGCTCACGGATTACGCATGGGACAAATAGGCAAAGACAAAAAAGAATATACAGAGCACATAAAAATTTAATTATATGTTTATGAATTAGAATTCTATTTGTGGGTATGAATTCTTCATAATGTAATCTGCCATTCGATAAATATACTAGCTCGAAATACCTTCCATGTTTTGGGATATTCTATTCGCCTTATATCCTATTTTAATACTGAAAGGTACGAAATGGTGGAATTATAATTCAGCTGGAAATACAAACAAGATTTTGGGATTTTTAAAATTCATTTGTTAGCTGTCGTGGTGTCGGTTGTGACGAGTTACTGTATTAACGGCCCAGTTTTGTAGCTATCTAAATATGCCACTTTTTCTGTACCTTGTGCTATCTGTATAAAAAAATTCCAAGTTGGTTTGTCCCAGATGACCTGAATTCCGTACGAACCCAATGGTTTAATTTGCTACTACCCACACCCGGAGAATTCGCATATATTTGTTGTAAATAGTTCCAGCGATAGTTTTTACCAATTTTTTCCAATAAATTCGTCTTCGGAATTAACAAAAACAAGAAGTTAATACTTGTTTGAAGCCTTGTTTTCAATAACTTCTTCGTTAAGTAATAATCTTGATATGAAGTAACTTACTCTTTTTACTGAATTGCAAATAGCTGTGCCCCATGGATATTATAAATATATATTTTATGTTTTCCTGTTTTACACTGCTTATATTAACGTATCTTAAAAAATAAAGAATTTTAAGCAGACACCAATCCAACCTTTCTGCAAAAGAAGATACCAACAGTAAATGATATCGCTCGGTCAAATTAGTCTTCATATCAGCTGATAAGAATTATGGAGTGAACGTGCCAAGTTTTTGTTGTTTTGTTCCGTCAGTAGTACTGAATTTACTGGGCATACTAAGGTATGAGTTGCTTCTGTTTGTTAAATATAATTGGGAGACTCGAATTAGGGAAACAGTAAATATACATGTTTAGAAAATTATTGTCAGAATGTCAATTAACAGTCTCATTGTACAAACTGTACGAATGAAATAAAACAAAGCGGCTTAAACATAGAGGTCACTTATTAAAACGAAGCTTGTGTGATGACACCATTGAATTAATTTTAATATGTTAGACGTTGTTAAAACATTTTGCAATGCAACGTACCGTTGCATTCAGCTCTTAAGCAATGTTCACAGAATCCGATACACAAGATTGAGTGGAACACAGAGACGCATTGAAAACATGGGATAATATGTCCCTTCAACATAAGCACAAAATTCAAAGTAATATAGTTCGTTGCGCCCTAAGAATAATAATAATAAAATTAAGTGATTCAGTTGGGTATTATTTTAAAGTTATTTTTGAAAATTTGTTCCATCTTAAAATAACTCTATGTTCGTTTTAATTTTTTTAAAATTCATATTTGTAAACTATACCAAACTTCAATCGCATTAACTTACAGAGTCTATCAAGTTACATTCATGAAAATGTGAAAAATATGTATGGTATAAGACACAGAAACAAATTAAATTTTATTGATGGCTCCAGGAATTACGGTTATACCACCAGTAGCCTACTCATACAGTTTTTTTTATAAAATCATTTGATTATATATCGAGGATGTGATGTGAGTTCTCAAAACAGCATAAATGAAATATGTCAGACAGATGCTAAGTTAATGGAAAAAAAAATAATTTCATTTCACTGTTTTACTTGTGAAATCTCCATGAAAAACATACATAACAGATAGTTCATATTCCTTTGCCTATATGGATCCCCATTACAGACTGGGGCAATACTGCAATATCTGAGCCATTGAAATTTTATGAATTTTGATGGTTGATCCTTATGTATCTCAATGAGACATATCGAAAGTAAAGAATTATTTTTTTTATTATCTCGCTTAGTTCTTGAGATATTGAATGTTAAAAATTGGTTATAGGTATAGTTCCTTGTGCTTTTGGTGATGTTTTTCTTCTGGTCCAGGCAGTATCTGAACCCAGCCAACAGCTAAAAAAAAAAAAAATGCCTATTGTGCATGTTCACTGTGTAGTTCCTAGTGACTTTGGCGAATTTTTTTCTTGTCCAGGCAGAAGGGGAACCTAACCACCTCAATTTTGATACAATATCTCAAGAACTAAGAGTAATACAAAAAGGATATTGTTTACTTTTGGTTTGTCTTGTTGATATGGAATTGACGAAATTTTTTTCTGGTCCATGCTGAATTTCGACCTAACCACCTCAATTTTGAGATATGAGATATATCGAGAATGAAGAGAAGTATAAAAAAAAAAAAAAAAAAAAAATGGTACTCTTTATTTTTGATTCGTCTCGTTGAGTTGCAGAATAATTCATCGTCAAATATGCCATTGGCAGAAACCACCTCATATTTGGCATATGATATCAAAAAAAAATTATTCTTTGCTTTTGTTTTGCCTTGTCGAGATATGCACTAATCAGCCATAAAATTTATCAAATTTCAATGGCTCGGATATCGTATAATCCCCCAAATTAGTTCTTTATAAAAGTGGTGTTAAATTGTAACGACTGTATTTTTTTTTTTTTTTTTTTACACAAGTAATTAGATGCTCCGCAGTTATGTATTCCTGCTCATGTAGTAGAAGTTTTGATATTAAACCATAAATATTAGTGGAGGGTGGCATTAGGTTTGAAACCTGAACCAGTATGACAATGTATATCCCAAGGTAAAGTTTGAAGAATAAAAATTTTAATATTTTTAATTTATGTTCCTTTTTGAGTATCGAGTTTCTAAAGTTATAATTTCATTTGAATGAAAGTAGTTTCTTGTTTATCATGACCTATACAGCTTTTGCTAGTATGCCAGTTAATATTCTAGTCTATAAAAGAGGGCATTATTATTGATATCAATACTGTATTGTTATATGTACTATTACCCTAAGGGGGTTAAGTATTTGTTTTAAATTTAAACTTTTTTTTGTCATTGCTTCGTGAGTATGGAAGTAACTACACATGTATCACAGTCTATGCACTATAGTGCAAAATGGTAACAAAGATTCCATGTCACAGTGTAAGTACGATGATTTGCTAAATGTATTTTACATGGTTTAATGTTCCATCATACATTGGATGAATACATTCTTTGCCACTTTAGCAAAGCCTCCAACATGCTTGTACAGTTTTTTACCCCTTATTTTAGGTGAGTAGTTAATTATCACTGCAAAATATGTGAATGGTAGTGCCTATATAACAGACTTTATAATATTGGACTGGATAAAATCCAGCTTGCAAAAATATTTTGCAAGCTCCAATATCACACTACTGATTACCATCATTTCTCAAAATCATAATTACAGATTCCATTCTGAATATACCTCCTAGTAACGTTTGAAGTGGATAAAATAGCTAAATAAATTTTAGCTGAATCTATGTATATATCTGATTTAGATAGGATTTTGTACACTTGTACTTTTAAAACAAACATAAAAATACTGCCTACATTCGGTTTCCGAATATTCAACCCCTCTCCCCCTTTCCACCCCCATTACGTTTTTACCCCATAATTTAGGCAAACCACATTTTTTATCCGATTTAGATAAGAATTTGTACACTTATACTTTAAAACAAACAGAAAATTCCTGCAACATATGGTTTCCGAATATTCATCCCCTCTCCCCCTTTCCACCCCCATTACGTTTTTACCCCATAATTTAGGCAAACCACATTTTTTATCCGATTTAGATAAGAATTTGTACACTTATACTTTAAAACAAACAGAAAAATACTGCCTACGTATGGTTTCCGAATATTCATCCCCTCTCCCCCTTTCCAATCCCATTACGTTTTTACCCCATAATTTAGGCAAACCACATTTTTTTATCCCATTTAGATAAGAATTTGTACACTTATACTTTAAAACAAACAGAAAAATACTGCATACGTATGGTTTCCGAATATTCATCCCCTCTCCCCCTTTCCAACCCCATTACGTTTTCACCCCATAATTTAGGCAAAGCACATTTTTTATCTGATTTAGATAAGAATTTGTACACTTATACTTTAAAAAAAGAGAGAAATACTGTACACATTAATTTCACAAAAACCCAATCCCTCTCCTCTCTTTCCACCACCTTAATTACCCCCCTCTTCCCCATAACACCCCATAATTTAAACAAACCCGCAAACCGTTCGTCCGATTACGGCGAAGCTATGGTGAATTGTCGAGGGGATGTCGAAAATGGTTCCTGTCAAAAAACAAAGATTTAAAAACCCACCCCTATTCCCCATAATGTAACTCGATGAGACAAATCAAAAACAAATGATACATTTTCTTGATATCTAGCTTAGTTCTCGACATATTGTATGTCAAAAGTGAAGAGGTTAGGGTGAGATCCGGCTAGGACCTGAATAAAAATTCCCAATACCACTATATATTCGCGGTGGAAATTACCTATACATGTTTTACTTTCTCCTATTGAATGTTATTATGGTTGAAATACGGCCTGGGCTAAAAGAAACGTCACCAAAAGTACATGGAGTAATAGACTACCTATAGGCTAACTGATTTTTAACATGCTAAAACTCGAAAACATAGCGAGATATCAAAAATTATATTATTTATTTTCGATTTATTACGTTTTCATCCCATAATTTAGGCAAACCACATTTTTTATCCGATTTAGATAAGAATTTGTACACTTATACTTTAAAAAAGAGAGAGAAATACTGTACATATTAATTTCACAAAAACCCAATCCCTCTCCTCTCTTTCCACCACCTTAATTACCCCCTCTTCCCCATAACACCCCATAATTTAAACAAACCGTTCGCCCGATTACGGCGAAGCTATGGTGAATTGTTGGGAATGTCGAAAATGGTTCCTGTCAAAAAAAACTAATATTAAAAAACCCACCCCTTCTCCCCATAATTTAGACAAAACCACATATTTTATCAGATTTCAATGGGAATTTGCACACTTATACTTTGAAACAAACAGAAAAATACTGGCTGCATATGTTTTCCAAAGCGCATCCCCTCTCACCCTTTCCAACTGAAAATGAATGAGCAGCAGTTTAAAATTTAAATGTAAATATTTTTTCATTTAATATATGTGCCTACTCAAGTCCAGCAATAGTGAAGCATTGCCGGTTCAGCTAGTATATATATAAAGAAAACCGGATATATTGGTCTTATAAAAACTTGGAAACTACGGAGCAGATTTCGGTGGGATTTTCACTGTTTTAAAGCTTAGAATCTCAATTCAGTTGTTTGGCATGTCTCATGTTTCAACGGTAAATAACGCTAGAGTATTAAATGAAATTCTGAACGTATGATGACAAATCCCAAAGATGGAAGGATTAGATGTTGCATACTTTGCACTAAACACACAAGTACAATGTCTCTGACCATAGCCTTTAATAAAAGCAATAAGATAACTTTACAGTATTAACTATTTTGCACATTAAACAGAACTTGAACTATTCTTTCCTTTAATTCAGGATATTCAATTTTTAAACACCATAGATAGCCATAAAAACAACAGAGATTTTCTTTAAGCGCAATCTCTGGACAGAGTCTATGGCCTTCAGCATTAGTCTTCTGTTTATGATAATATTATTTCGGATTCACTTTTGATATTTGTATAAAAGGCTGATCTGCGGAGTTAAAGTATTTGGCGTTTCAAGCAAAAAGTGTATCCATTCACTTCGCAATTGAATTAAATGTGAGTTTCTATCATAATCTAGCGTAGTAATGAAATTTCTTAACCAGATTAACGAAGCTTGATATACATTAATTAATCTTTTCGGACGAATGAAAATAGTGTACGTGCAAATAAACTTCAACACACCTGTTTCTTGGTAGGGGGCGGGGTGAATCTAGGTTTGCTTTAATTCCTAAAAAAGTTGGCGCAAAATTTATGAAACTTTGTACAAATGTTTCTCACTGCGGAAATAAAAATAGGGTATGGGGGTAAATCTACGCCAACTATACCGGGCAATGCCGGGAACTCTGCTATTACTATATATATATATATAATTGATTTAAAATGATTGGAAATACTTTAGTGGGATGAACTAAAACATTTAATAGTTACTGACTTACACCTATATTGTAAAAAAAAAAAAAAAAAAAAAAAAAAAAAAAAAAAAAAATCAATATACTTAAATAGCTGATTTTCGCTTGGCCCTACTGAATTTGAATAGTTTGCCGCTAATACAAATTTAACATTGTCCCTCAATTAAACCCACGAAGACAACTTGTTCTTTAATTTAATTGCAATGGAGCACAGGCTCTGGTGGCAATCTCCCTACACCTCTATCTTCCCCCTATCCTGCAACCACCTACATTTGCCCTCTACAAATGTTATCTTTAAATTCATCCAACGTTTTCAGTAAATTATTCATCATTTCTCTTGGTAACTCATTCCAATTGCTGACACCCTTACCTAAAAAAGAGAATCTTCCCACACCCTTGTGCCTGAAATCGAGTGCCAGCTTGTGGTCATGGTCATCTTTTCCCTTCCATGCACTACTTTTCATACCTACTCCAATATCTTTCCATGCCTCATCGCCCGAATACGCCCTGTACACTCCCATGACCCTCCTCATCCTCCTCCTGTCTTGCAATGAATCCCATTTCAGCTCCTTTATCATATCCGTCACTGATTGCATTCTGCGATAATTTCCAGAAACAAATCTAGCAGCCCTTTTTTACACCCTCTCCAACTCCTGTATTTGATACGTAAAATGAGGGTCCCATAGTACACTACCATATTCGAGCAATGGTCTGACCAAAGTTTTGTAACCCAACTCCCTCATTTCTCTCGTACATCCCCTCATCACTCTCTCCAACAAGTGCAGAATTTTGAAACCTTTTCCTACCACCTGCCCAATGTGTTCTGCACAGTTAAGCTTGTTATCAAATGTAATGCCATGATATTTACATTTCAAGTCATTAGCAAGCAATTTTTTCCCCACCTTATATTCATAATTAACCTTTTGTTTTTGATTTGTGTATCTAATAAGCTGACTCTTCTTTGCATTTATATTCATCCCATGTTTACCAACCCAACTAGATATCCTGTCCAGATCATCCTGCAACTGTTTACAATCCTCTATCATTTTGATTGTTTTATATAGCATTATGTTATCTGCAAACAATCTAATTTCAGATAGTAAACAATCAACACAATTATTCATTAGAATAAATTTTTACTTCCACTTCTTTGGTACTACATTTCCTACCCTAACTTTCTGTTTTCTACCTTTTAAAATTCTACTACCCAGCAAATCACTTTCTCATGCACTCCAATAGTTTCAACATATATATTAACATTACATATCATCTTAGCTCCACTGTACCTCATTACTTCTCTATAAATATGCATACAACATAAATTTAAAGGAGAGATTAGTCATCAGTCTATTGATGAAGTTTGGGCTTTACCAACTAACAAACGTTTAATCATCATTAATTAATTAATTTATTTATCTATCACCACTGCAATTATCTTATCTTCCATATCAAATACTTGTCGTAACTACCATGATTATTTTGTTATAAAACTCAATTAAATGTAAACACTTCTTATAAAATATCAAAATAGTACTTAAGATACCAAAATTACCATTTAAATTGATGTAAATTCTTGTTTCAACTCAACTTATCTGTGTGGTAAGTACACATTATGAATGACCTATATCAGCAGATTTTTACCATAATCAACATGAGAGTTTCATTCCACAAAAGAAACTTACTAACTGCTAGGGATTATGAGGGTTACAACAAACTTAAATTGCGTCGCACAGGTTTACAAAGAGATTATAAAAATACATTTATGAAAATGACAATTGTAATAAACTAAAAATCTCTAACAGATGCTGTTAACTCTAATAAACTAGCATTTAAAGTGATATTTCATTTAATTTGTTTTTATTGTTTTGTTTTGAAGCAAGCATACATAGCAATACATCTTAAAGCTTTAAGAGTATAGACTTATATGGACAAAAATATTCTAAAACTCAAAGAAAGTATATTATTAAAGTTTAAAAAATCCTGTTTAATGTACAATTAAATGCACAAATAAAATTAACTGTGTTACATAAATATAAAATTAATGAAGCACCTAGTTTTTTTCCTCCCTTGCTTCAGGAAGAACATACGTATGTTCAAAGTCTGTGTGCATGTCAGTTTGCCGAGTAGTCGACTTCAGATATCAGCTGCTGCTGTTCACAGGATACAACCGCACTGAAAAATTACATTTTTGGAGCAGTAAAATGATAAGTGTGTTGATTCCATGATTTGGCAAGCAAACTTCTCCATGAAAGCAGTCCCTTACACCATGGCAATAATGGTAATAAAAATGTTTTTATACCTGATGAAAATCTAATGCAACAAAAGAATGAAAACTACGATCGACACTGTGTTACAGCAACTGATTATTTTACCATGAATTTTTACAGCAATTGAAATTAATCAATAGCCACTTGTGGATGAAATTCTGTGACAATATTTCCAGTTCATGGTTCTTACAGTGAACAAATCTTCCTTACAAATTATGATCAAAGCAATTATTTGGATAACTTCACAGAAATATTCTACAAACCACTACTACTGAATTTTTTTTTAACAAAATTAACTTTAAAAGATATTTCTATCTTACCGTAATCATCAGTAGTTTGTCTCATTTCATTATAGTTATGAATATAGCCACTATATACTTTTTTTTCAGTTCCACACGAAATCATCAACTTATTCCTTTCATCTTTAGCACAATAATCCTGCTAACTCCTGATTCAATTGAAACACATTTATCTCCAGTAATTTTTTTTCAAAAGTAATAATTTTCTAATAGTTAAAAATATTTTTTTCATAAATAACTGATTAGCACTGAATAGTATTGACCTGTTAAATTCCATTTTAAGTTCAATTTTGATGTTCATAAGTTAAGGAATGAAACTTAAACAAAAGAAAAAAAGGGCAGTTAAGCACAGTGTAAAACGTTTTCAATTTATTGGACTTTCAGTTATATTTAAGACATATAAGCCTAGAATATCGTATTGTAATCCTCAAGATTCATTTAAAAGCTATTAGTAGTATTTTTGAAGTATCATGCCTGGAAAGTGTGACACCTGTCACAAATTTGTGGTGAATGGTTTGGATTGCAGTGAGTGTGAGAAGTGGTTTCACTAGGAATATACGGCAGAGTGAAAAACTAACAGAAGATGGATGAAATGATTAGGGCCAGAAAGAACAGATGATGGGATTAGTGGGGGTGGGTAAAAGGGTTTGTTGGGAGCTGGCAATAAATAGGTCTTAGGAGAAATAGGTTTAGCTATCAAATACTTAAGATATTGTGGCGAGAAGTAGATGTGACCTGTTACCAGAGTCAGATGGGATAGAGCCTCATATAGACATAGGTGTATGTAAGGTGCAGCAGATCTTTAGAATTAGAGGTATTGGGCATAAAAATGTAACAAAAAGATTCTGCTGCTAGATAGTAGCAATGGGAGAGGCTACCAGGTCACAAGTTTTTACAAACCTATTGAAACTTCAGGACAGGTAATAGAGTATATAGGGTCACTTTGTGTGGGTTTTGCTAAGGATGATAGAGTAGTGATTGTAGGAGGTGTGGGCAAATTGAAGGGAACAATGGCTATCATGTAGAGAGAGAACTGAGGAAGGCTGGTGAAGGAGGCACAGTATACTATGGTCATGAAGTCTTGAGTCACCGCGATCAGCATAGTTGCACCACACTGTGAGGTAGATAAACTTGGAGACCGAGGTGCTACTTCAGAAAGGCATTAGTTCTATATTGGGGGTTGTGCCTGTGGACACCATTGGTAGTGGGGTTTCACGAGACAAGGCGTGCACTTAAATAGATGGAGGAAGGGGATGAGTTGTTAGCTAAAGCTGTAAGGAAGCCCACTTCCAGTTATGATGGTGGCAGGACAGTGCCTTTCTTAGGTTCGTGATTCAGGTATGGGCGATAATAACAAGTGATCGAAAGGAGTGTAGATGCACGATGTGAAAAATCACTAATGCTAAAGAAATAGATGAAGCTGTTGAAATAATTGCAAACGAGGTTGCCAGTGAAAGACCAAGGTTAATGCTGAAAATATCACAAAGCCAATAACAAGAATGTTACTGGTGAACTGTAGAAGTATAATGAACAAAGTAATAAATTTGGAAACTAAATAGAGGCACACTAACCACAAGTAAATTATAGGAGTAGAGTCTTGGTTAAAAGAAGCAGTACTAGATGGTGAAGATTTCCCCAATCGTTACAGAGCCTACCGCAGAGATAGAGGAACAATGGGTGAAAGGTTGTTCTATTGTTTATCAAAGATTCATAGCTAATGAGTTGCTAGGTGTAGATTTCTGGGGTGATAAAAAAGAAAAAAAACTGGTTGTAGGCTGCTTACCATACTGCAAGAATGAATGACGAAGATGAGGCTCTTGAGGAAAACTAAATTGATATTCATAGTTAAGGTGGTGAGCTTAGAAATTTCAAAATTGATGGGTATCTAAATTTACTGGGTTTACCAGTTGTTATGAAATAAGGTTAATAACACATGGGAAAAGAAATTTGCAAATACCTTATTAAGGTAAGGAGGCTTTACACAAGTGGTAGAGCAGAACACAAGGGAACTAAACATATTGGGTATCTTTCTTATAAATCCTGAAAAACCTTTTGCGGTCTTAAGTAACTGCAGGAATAAGTTGTTGTTATTGCCACTTTAAGGAATGCCGACAAAGGTGTCAAGAGTCCCCTAAAGAATAATAATGAAGTTCTGATGGATATTTGGAGATTCAGTAAACCAGTGACCAAAATTGTAGGGGGAAATAGGTACAGTTAAAAGAAGGCAGAAATTTCTGAATTGAAAAGATAGATCAGGAAAAGGTTCAGCAAATGGAAGGATGACACAAGTATAAATTGGCGAAATGGGAAGAGTTCAAGGAGATGGTAAAAAAGTCGTTAGGAAATATTTATTCCAAAACAGAAAATAGAGAGAAGTACATACTGTAATAGGGAGGTGGGTTGCTGAGAAGAGAACACTAAAAAGTTAAGATACAGCAAGGCAGTAATCAAGCAAATAATAACAGTAAAGTAGGAAGCTATGGATGAGTTTATAAAGAATGTTATTGGTGCAAGGGAACACTTGCTATAGCTGTAGCTATGTTAGAAAGCTGAGGGGAAGGGAAGGTATTCAGACAATGGAGAAGGTATTTAGAGAATGGAGAAGAAGTTGCTGAGGATTTGAAAATGGCAGAGATATTGAGTGACTTGTTTTATAAGATTATTTGGGTGGACGCAGGTTTTAGTCCTCTAGCAGCCATCCAGAATCGATTTTTCTCGGTTCCCCCAAATCACTCCAGGTGAATGCTAGGACAGTTTCCTCAAAAGGCCATGGCTGAACTCCTTCCTGTTCCTTGCCCTCGGTCCTTTCTCACCTCCAGGGACATCAGCAACACATAAAACCATCATTCATCACTAAAGACTATCATCGTGGGACAGGAGGGAGTAGAAATGAGGAAACTACAAAATCTGAAATAGATCCTCAGCAAATTATGAAAGAACTAAGGAAGTTAAAATAGCACAATGGGGCTGGTGTAGATAATATTACTACAAATGTATTAAAAATTGTTGAGTAAGATATTGTATTTTACCTTTAAGTATTGTTTACAATTGGTTAGGAATCTTGCTGTTTACTAGCGGATTGAAAAGTGAGATAGTAGAAGTTAAAAGGTTAATTAAAAAGCAAAGAAAGATACATGCACGCTCAAGAAGGACGATGTATAGGAGTGATGTAGAAAAGTTAGGTGAGACAAGGGACATGTTAAAAATGCGATGCGCAAGGCCTTTAATAACTTTTGTTGCATTTCACTTTCCAAGAGCCTCAACAAAAACCCAAAGAAATTTTGGTCGTATTAAAAAAAAGTTAGTGGTAGTGACAACAATATGCCAGTTCTACTACAAGACGGTCGGGAAGTTGATGACAGCCGCAACAAGGCCACTGTATTTAACACTGAATTTAAAAATTCTTTCACTGACGAAAACATGAAAAACATTCCTGCTTTTCCACGGTGTGTAGAATTTGAGATGGATCCAGTACAAATTGATATTGTAGGTATTATAAAGCAATTAAAGCTCCTGAAGTGGGGGAGAGCACTGGTTAGCGATGGTATACCAGTAAGAGTATTTTCGGAATATGTGGAAGAAATAGAACCATTTCTGTCAAATATATTTTGTAAATCTTTACAAGAAAGAAAAGTACTGTCTGACTGGTAAATAGTGCAGGTGATTCCCATTTACAAGAAAGGAGATCGGAGAGATCCTAGTGGAGCATGTCATATGCGCTAACATTATGAAGTTTCTAGATGAAAACGAGTTACTTACAGCAAACCAACACGGCTTTCGAAAGAACCGATCGTGTGAAACGCAACCGGCTCTATTTTCGCATGACGTAATGAAAGTTATTGATGCAGGATCCCAAGTTGATGCTGTTTTCTTGGATTTACAGAAAGCTTTTGACTCTGTACCACACAACCGACTTTTAGTGAAGATTTGAGTATACGGTATATCTGATAAGATTTGCGAATGGATACGCGATTTTCTAACTGGTCGGTCACAGTACGTCGTTGTTGACAGGGAAGCCTCTTTAAAGCTAGATGTTACTTCGGGTGTTCCTCTAGGAAGTGTAATTGGACCACTTCTTTTCCTAATTTTTATAAACGATCTCTGTGACTATGTTAATTGCAGGATGCAATTTTTTGCTGATGATGCACTTATTTATAGGGAAGTGAGGTGCTCTGACAATTGCTTAGAAATTCAGTGTGATGTGGATGTTATTTTGGAATGGTGCTGTAAATGGCAGCTTACGCTTAACTGCGAAAAGTGCAAGGCAATGCAAATAAGTAATAAAAAAAAACCCATTTGCTCATGAGTACAAAGTTAACAATTCAGTTGTTGACACGGTGGATTCCATGAAGTATCTGGGCGTAACAGTACAAAGCAACATGAAATGGGACTTGCACATAACTTCCGTCGTAGCAAAGTTAATTCGAAACTACGATTCATAGGTCATATTTTGAGAAATAGTAAAGCTCATAAGTTGGAAATAGCGTACAAAACACTAGTGCATCCGCATTTGGATTACTGTTGTGGAATTTGGGATCCATATTGCAAGGGATTGATTGATACGTTAGAGAAAGTACAAAAGAGAGGTGCTTGATTCGTGACTGGTAGTTACATTCCTTATGTAAGCGTCACGTTGCTGATACATGGGCTAGTCTGGGATTGTTTGGCGGACAGACGACGTCATTTTCGTTTGAATTTGTTGGAGAATATGTGAAAATCTTTAATTTACGAGTGTAATGAAATATTTCTTCAGCCAATCTATTTAGGTCGCAATGACAGGAGGGATTAGAGTCAAGAAATAAGATGCCGTACTGATACTTTTCTGTATTCTTTCTTTCCTCATTCTATTCGGGATTGGAATGCACAGAATTAGGATTGGTGCTTAGCACCCTCTGCCACCCACAGTAATTGTGAATTGCAGAGTATAGATGTAGGTGTAGATCTGTTCATAATGGAAGGGTGACAAATAAGGTAGAAAATTATAGGCCAATTAATTTGACATCAGTAATAGCCAAATGATGATTTTTTAAATATGAAACTACATCGGAATGAGGAGAGAAATTGGTTTGGAAATTGACAACTTGCCTTTAGGCAAAGATTCTTGTGAATATCAGATGATCAGCTACATTAAAAGTATTTTGGATGAATTGGACAAAGGAGGCCAAGTTGACAGTGTAGCACTAAATCTTTCTAAGACATTTGACACTGTGAGCCATAAAATGTTATCAAATAAACTGAAAATGGTTGGAGTAGATGAGATAGTGACTTGCTGGATAGATCAAGTCTTAAAAGTTTCGAAGCAAAGTGTTGAGTGTAAGAAATGCAGTATTGAAAGAGGTGGAGGTGAATATGGGAGTGCCACAGATTAGCTTAGTGGGTCCATTGCTCTTCATCATTCTAATGAATGATTGCGTTGAAGGTTTACAGGCTGAATTTAGGCTGAAGCTTTTTCAGGCATCCACGGCCATCTTTGTCAATGGTTACTGGTTTTACATGGTAAACCATGTTGTTTATTTTACAATCTGAGCTTGTGCCTGCCATAATAAAGCCTTCATCAGAGATACAATGTGCCAAGCATCACAGAGTAGCAGGTCACTGTTCTCGTTAAAGTTGTTAGTTTTATCTACAGTTTCTGTTGCCTTTCCTTGACGAGTGAAGGAGCCAGTGTGAATCTTAAATAAAACTAACATATATCAGCAAATTCAGCTTCCATGTGATCTCTTGTTCTCAGTTTTCATATTTCCCTAATACTTTGGGCTTCTGTTTTAATATTTTAACTCAAGGTTTTGAATCTGGGTTGAATTTTCACCAACTTTTTACCAATATTCTTCATTCACTTGAACATTAAAATCTGTCTTCAGTTGGATGGCAAATGTTTCCAGTAGTTCCCTCATCGAATCTCCCTGGCCTTCTGCCCCTTCCTCCATGGCTCTGTTGCAACAAAGAAATGACAAAAGGCAAAACAAGTGAAAAGAATTGTCAAACATCCTCTGTTTGGTTGTGCACACTGTAGTGCAGTATCTGTTAAAATCTGAAAAGTTAAGTGTGAGCATGCAAAAAAGCTAACCGCAGGTTTCCACTTCCAGTCAGCTGCAAAGCTACAATGTCAAGTACCATGATAAAATGCAGGTAAAGTTATAATTATGGTAGAAGAAACGTCATACACAGTGGTTTCTTTTGTTTGGGAATTACTACTAAAATTCACAGAAAACAAAAGGAAATAAGAAAGGATTGGTATTTGATTGCTGCTTATCTTTCAACGTTTTCCTCTGTTTGCTGTTGCTTGTCTCCACTGCCTCCAGTACAAGCTCTGTGTCACTCATCCACTGCGAAGCAATGCCTCTGGTTTCTTCCACCTATTGTGTAATTGTTTAGCTGCCACTGTAAGTTCCCCTATTGTTTTCCTGCCAATGGAGTAAAATATCTGCAAGCTGTTTTTCCCACTGCATAGCTGGCTGTGTTGGCTCTATGTTGAATGTTTTTCCCATCAGAATCTCTGGTTCCTATTAGCCTCCTCTGCAGATACCACTCTTTTGTTGATTCTATATACCTTGCTGTCCCATATTTTTCACAAACAATTAAAAGTTTTCACTGTTTCACTTGGCCAAGAAACGTAGTTTCTCAGAAAAACTAATTGAAATTGCTTCCAATCTGAAGATTGCAGATTCGATTCCTGTCATGGTTGCCATGTAACAAGTAAGATAATGAATTTTACTGTGTTAATTAGATTACCATTAAACACACACTGGGGAAGTTTCAAGTTCGGACCATGTTTCCACCCAACGTAAAGTTGGGAAATATTTCTGAAAGTGTTTTTGATTTTCTAAATGAGAAGTTTGAGGCAGTTGCGAGGTATCAATACATTTCAATTCTCTTGAAGGGTCAGCTGCGACAACCACCTTTACAATAAGACTGTGTATTTTCTATCAAAACTTTGTGTTTCCGAAATGCAGGCTTCTGTGTTTGTCGACACCATAATTTGATAATGATTTTGATCACAAATAGTTATTAATACAATATACCACACCTACACTTCACTACAATTAAGAGGCTGTCTTTTCTTGTTAGCACCACCTAATTTCACTGTTCTGAACTATTTTAACAATATATTATATTGACACATCACCATCCAACATCCCACACAAACTAAAACATACTTTTCGTTTTTATTGGAGCAGTACATCTTGGCTCCTGGCTACCTCGGCCTCTAGCTCCTGACTTCTTCTCGTTGGTCTAAGCTGGTTACATGACTATACAATGTCATAGATATAATGGATGTCTCAGCAGCTCACAGCTGTAAATCCAGTAATCGTTAGAATTTATGAAATTTTGGTCAGACCACTGCTTGAATTGGGTGGTGTAGTTTGGCACCAACATTTTGGGAATCAAATATGTGAGCTGGAGGGCATGCAGCGGGGAACAGCTAGATCTGTTTGTGGATATTAATGCAGGACCCGGTCAGTAACTGATATTGTGAAGGAGCTGGATTGGGAATCAATGGAAGACAAGAGTAGGATGAAGAGAGTGCTGGGAGTGTATGTTGGAGGGATATTGGTCGAAGAATTAGAGTAGTGCATGGAAAGGAAAATATCACCGTGGACACAAGAAGGCACTCAGTTTCATGCACAAGGTAGTTGAAAAATTTTCTTTGTATATAAAGGGATCTGGGATTGGAATAAATTACAAAGGGAATGGCAAAAGTAGTTGGGTGGAGGAATTAGACTTTGAAATATATTAGATGATCATCGGAAAAAAAAGTAATAACAATAAGAAAGGGTTAATTAGATGTCTAGGGAAGTTGCCTCCAGAGCACGCGCTCCATCACTATTAAATTCAGTTCAATTTAATATTACTGATCCCACAACTGTCTTTAAATATATCTGTGAGAAAGCTCCGCCAGACAATACGTAAGGGATGTACAAAAATTCGGAATTGAGTGGCCTCAAAACTCAATGAAATTTAAACCAGATCATTTTGAAAGTTTACTCTTCCTAATTTAAAAAAAAACTGATTAAGATCTGTTCACAATGGGGAAAGATACCACTGTTCATATGAATTAAGTAATGAGACTGACAATCTACATCTATACTCTGCAATTCACAATTACTGTGGGTGGCAGAAGGTGCTAAGCACCAATCCTATTTTAGAGTATTCCAATCCCGAACAGAATGAGGAAAGAAAGAATACATAAATGTATCAGTACGGCATCTTATCTCTCGAATCTTATCCCTTCTGTCATTGCGACCTAAATAGGTTGGCGGAAGAAGTATTTCGTTGCACTCGTAAATTAGAGATTTTCGCATATTCTCCAACAAATTTAAACGAAAACGACGTTGTCTGTCCACCAAACAATCCCAGCCTAACCCACATATCAGCTCTGTGACACTTACATTAGGACTGTAACTAGCGGTCACGAATTGAGCGGCTCTCCTCTGTACTTTCTCTAACGTGTCAATCAATCCCTTGCGATACGGATCCCAAATTGCACAACAGTATTCCAAATGTGGACGCACTAGTGATTTGTACACTATTTCCTTTGTATGAGCATTGCAGCTTTTCAAAATACGACCTATAAAACGTAGTTTAGAATTAGCTTTGCCTACGACGGAAGTTATGTGCAAGTCCCATTTCATGTTGCTTTGTACTGTTACACCTAGATACTTCAGGGAATCGACCGTGTCAACATTTGAATTGTTAACTTTGTACTCTTGAGCAAACGGGGTCTTTTTATTACTTATTTGCATTGCCTTGCACTTTTTACAGTTAAGTGTAAGCTGCCATTTACGGCACCATTCCGAAATAACATCCAGATTGCGCTGTATTTCTAAGCAATCGTCAGAGCACCCCACTTCTCTATAAATAAGTGCATCATCAGCAAAAAATCGCATCCTGCAATTAACGTTGTCACCGAGATCGTTTATAAAAATTAAGAAAAGAAGTGGTCCTATTACACTTCCTTGAGGAACGCCCGAAGTAACATCTAGCTTTGAAGAGGCTTCCCCGTCAACACCGACATACTGTGACCGACCAGTTAGAAAATCGCGTATCCATTCACAGATCTGATCAGATATACCGTACGCTCGAATCTTTGCCAAAAGGCGGTTATGTGGTACAGAGTCAAAAGCCTTCTGGAAATCCAAGAAAATAGCATCAACTTGTAATCCTGCATCGATAACCTTCGTTACGTCATGCGAAAATAGAGCCAGTTGCGTTTCACACGAACGGTTCTTACGAAATCCGTGTTGGTTTGCTGTAAGTAACTCGTTTTCATCCAGAAACTTCATAACGTTAGAGCATATGTCATGCTCCAGAATTCTACTGCAGACAGATGTTAGAGATATGGGTCGATAATTCCTAGGATCTCTCCGATCACCTTTCTTGAAAACGGGAATCACCTGCGCTATTTTCCAGTCAGAAGGTACTTTTCTTTCTTCTAAAGATTTACGAAATATATCTGATAGAAATGGTTCTATTTCTTCCACGTATTCCAAAAATAATCTTACTGGAATACCATCAGGACCCGGCGCCTTCCCCCACTTCAGGAGCTTTAATTGCTTTATGATACCTACACTATCAATTTGAACTGGATCCATCTCAAATTCTACACGCCGTGCAAAAGCGGGAATGTTTTCCATGTTTTCGTCAGTGAAAGAATTTTTAAATTTGGTGTTAAATACGGTAGCCTTTTCGCGGCTGTGATCAACTTCCCGACTATCTTTTAGTAGAACTGACATATTATTGTCACTATCACTAACTTTTTTTACATACGACCAAAATTTCTTTGGGTTTTTGTTGAGACTCTTAGAAAGTGAGTTGCATCTAAAGTCGTTAAAAGTCTCGCGCATCGCATTTTTAACATGTTCTCTTGTCTCAGCTAACTTTTCTAAATCACTCCTATACATTGTCGTCCTTGAGCGTGCATGTATCTTCCTTTGTTTTTTAAGTAACCGTTTAAGTTCACGTGTATACCATGGGGGATTGTTCCCATCCCTGATTGTCCTTTTCGGTATATGTAAGTCCATACTTTCCCTGACTATATGCATGAATCGAAGCCACATCTCTTCAACCGAGCCTCTTCCTTCTATAAAGGGAATGTGATTATCCCTCAAAAACGTTCTTAAACTCTCCTTTGGGGCCTTTTCAAACCTGTAAACGACCCTTTCTTTTTTATTTTTGCGCGCGGCTCTTAATTTTACTGTTGCAATTACAGCTTTATGATCACTTATTCCCATGGTGGTAGAAATCACTCAGGCCTATTCGTAACGAGAATATCTAAAATGTTATCGTTATCGTTGTGGCACCGCGTTGGTTCAGTGACGAGCTGCTCAAGATTAAGATCTGAGAAAAGGTCAAGAATAATTTCACAGGATGTTTTATCCCGGCCACCAGTAACGTGGACGTAATTATTCCAGTCGATATACGGAAAGTTGAAGTCACCTCCTAGTATTATTGCATGATCTGGAAATTGACGAGCTATATTACTACATTAGTTCTTAAGGCCTCAGCAATAGATACATCTGCATCTGGTGGACGATAGAAAGACCCTAATACAAGTTTTGTCCTAGCTACTTTTAGTCTAATCCATAGGATTTCACAGACCGTATCGATATTTATTTCGCTACACGACAGGTGTTTACTAACAGCTATAAATACACCGCCTCCATTGGAGTTCAACCTATCCTTACGGAAAACATTCATTCTATCGTTAAATAATTCTGCTGAACTTATATCCGGTTTTAACCAGCTTTCAGTACCTAATACAATATCAGCTTCTGTACTACTAATAATGCTTTCAAGCTCAGGCTGCTTATTACAAACACTTCTACAGTTAATAATGAGTACTTTTAATGGTCGAGACTGATTTACGCTATTCCTAACAAATGTAGCACTTGATATGGCAACACTGGAAGCACATAACTTGCTGAACATGTGATACGTGTTCCGTAAGAGTTTGAACTCAGAATGTCATTTGGCTGATTTTTGTGAATCTGCTCTTATAGAGTTCTAAATATGAGTGGCATGAATTTTGAGCTGTCAAGGTTTTTTTTTTCAGATTTGGGTACAGTGCAACAGAAACTTTTGCAAAACTTAAGCAAACCTACAGAGATAATGTTTTGGCAAGAACACAGTTTTTTGGTGGTTTAAGGCATTTTCAAAAGGAAAAGAGTTGATGGAAAATGAAACCTTCAACTACAATAACTGATGAAAATGTCTGCAGAAATCTGAGATCTTGATTGTTGTTATCATCAGCTGACTGTCATAATGATCAGGGAAGAGTTGAATTTGAGTCAAATCACCATTCATCAGTTTTTGACCAATGGATTGGAGACTAGAAAGATCGGTTTGAAAATGGTTCCAAAAACCTTTTCACTAGTCATCAGGAGGAAAACGCGTCTTGCCTTTTGGAACGAATTAAAAATGATAAAAAAATTAATGGGACATGTCATTACTGACGAGAGTTGGGTTTTTGAGTATAACCTGGAAAGCAAACACCAGAGCATGGAAAAGCTCAGTTCAAACCCTCTAAAGCCAAAAAAAACAAGAATGAGCAAATCAGTAATGACAATCCTGCTGATTTTCTTCTTCGATAGCCAGGGAATTTTCCACAGAGTTTGTGCCTCAAGGTCAGACAGTAAATTAACCTGTCCGGGCATCCAGATTTGGGTTGTCCGTGGTTTCCCCAGATCACTCCAGGCGAATGTCGGGATGCTTCCTTCAAAAAGGCCATGGCCGAATTCCTTCCCGTTCCTTGTCCCCCATCCCATCCTGCCTCTAATGACCACACTGTCGATGAGGTGTAAAACCCAAGCAAAAAAAAGTAAATTAACACTTTTACCTAGGTGTTCTTAAAAGGCTCCAAAAAATGTCAACAATTTTATTCTACATCACAATAATGCACCTTGTCACACAGCAATTTCAGTAAAAACATTCCAGTGGCTCCTCGCCCTCCTTGCTCTCCTGACTTGAGTCCTTGTGACTTTCTTCTTCCAGAGATTAAGAATTCGTCTCCAGGAACATTGTTTTGGGACATTCAAATGGCTTTAACCGACCAGCTGAAGGCTCCTTCAGTATCGGAGATCCAGCAAGGCTATGAGGAGTGGAAGAAATGTCTCAAACGTTGTCTGACTTCCTAAGGAAATTATTTTGAAGGACACAACATTCGATTGTAATCTTTTTATTCAAATAAAAATATTTAAAAATGTAAGTTTCATTACTTAATTTACACATCATGTAGATAACAAAAAATAAAATAAATATGCAGTTGAGTTTAGAACCTCTTCCTATTTTATCTGCTAAAATAAGGAGGCTTAACCATTATGGATACTGTGTTTTAGTAAATTAGATAATAACATGTCTCTCTATGCAGAGGTAAAGCAGTATCTTGTGTATCTTTCATAGCAGTCCCTGAAGCCTAAGGATTGGCCTTGTTGAGAACTTGTAATTCTTTTGAAGGTGACAGGTTTTACTGTTCATAACACCAATTCTCTATCATTACCCTTTCTCTTCCGCAGTTTTGAGTAATATATTTCAGATAAATGTGGTTGTAAATTTGACCTCAGATATATATATATAACTAACATTAACAAATTGCTGAACTTTCATATTACTGAAGTCAGAGTCACGCCACAAAGATCTTTTACTCTCGATAGTGCTACTAATGTTTACCTGCATGGGAAAACCAAGAAGCTATTTGAGTCAATGCACTATTTAGCTGAGTTCTTGGCCTTTGTGTCACAATAAATAAATAAAATCTTTAGTAGAAGAAATCAAAAGAATATTTAAACTAGTATTGAAATGTTATAAAACAGGAGAGATGTCAAGGTATTTTTAATGAAAGTATTATCTTCACATTCCTGAACAAGGACCAACTATCAAATATGAGAATTATTGGAAAGATAATTAAAAAAAGTGTAACTATGATAGTATACAGAAGAATGGAAAGGTAAAAGTGGAAGAGATATTAGGTGAAAACCAGTAGAGGTTTAGGAAAACTATGGTACAATAGGAGCAATTCTGGCATTAGCATCAACACTGAAAGGTAAAATCAAGAAAAATGTGGGTGTACACTGATGAGCCAAAACATTATCATCACCTGCTTAGCAGCATGTTGGTCTGTCTACCTTAGTTATTTTTTTTATTATTATTATTTATTATTGGCATTTGGCCTTTCACCCATACAGCCACTTTCAATTAGATATTAACATCTCTGGTATATCATGCAATTAACTATTTGATTTTGCAATTATGTACAATTATATACAAGTTATTTACAATTATCTTAGACTGTGGTGCCAATATTTTTCATGTGCTGGTACAAAATCTTATAAATAGCATAATTTTCAGATGCAAGGAGTGAGGCAGTGCAAGTGGACAACAGAATGCCTTTTTCATGAGCGCATCTAGGAAGTGATCAATCTGCATCTTCTTCCATCAGCAGCCAAATAGCTGACGGTTTATGTCTTCAATTTCCCCGCGCAAGGACAGTTAGGAGAGTCTATAACGTGTAGTCTTTGAAGGTGTTGCTTGAAGCAACTGTGGTTGAATTTTAGTCTAGCAACACAGGTGCTGAGTCTCGGAGAACATTTGTGTACCTCATACCGTTGATGGTAAGGTATCTTTGGGTGAATGCGCCCGCAGTGTTGGCCTTTGGTCAAAAGTGAGCTCTTCCATTCTGTGTTTCACTTTAGTTTTATGTTGTTTTTGATCTGACCGACTGCATCTCGAATGGGAATCATTTTATTGTGTGTTGCACCACTGCGAGCAGCTTGCTTGGCATACCGATCTGCCATCTCGTTTCCTAAAAGATTGCAGTGTGCTTTTACCCTTTTAAATTTCACTGTCTTGTTAGAGCGTCTTAGCTCTTGAACCATGCTCATGATATCATATACTCGAGGGTCATTGTGCCATTGCCTGTGATGGTTTTTTGGTAGAGATAGTGCCGATCTTGAGTCAGATAAAATTATGAAGCTTTTAATGTGAGAAATCTTGGCGTGTTTAAGTGATTCCAAGATGCCCATCAGCTCCTTAGTCATGATAGAAGCTTTCGCTGGTAACTTGAAGACACCCTTGTCTCTGGATTTTGGTATGTAAAAGGCGCATCTGGTAGCATCAGAAAATTTGGAGCCATCTGTGTATATTTGTTCCATATTGGTTCGGTTGTGGAGGTACTGGAACACACTTGCTTTGTAGTTTTCCAAATGGGTGGAATCTTCAGAATCTATATGTACCTCCAATTTTGTGATGGAGTCCCAGTACAGTGCCTCAAAGGAGGAAAATTTCTTAGTCTAGTGCATTCTGGCACGTAGGTTATATGTTGCTAGATACTCTGCCGCAAGAGGGAGCATTTCTTTCTTTGTCCAATAGTTTTCTGTTAAACATAGCATAGTGAGATTCTGTATAGTGCATCAGTCTGCTGCCAGCATACTGGCCATGTTTGAGGAGGAATTTTGTGCTTAGGAAGCTTCTCCGAATGCTTAAGGGTGGTCCAAGTGCTTCAACCAGAAACGCATTAGTCGGCGTTGATCTCATAGCACCTATGCACGCACGGAGTGCTTTGTATTGGACTTTGTCAAGTTCTTCAAGTACATTACTGGATGCTGATCCATAACAAACACAGGCTTAGTCAAAGTGTAGTCGCATCAGTGATTTGTACAGCATTAATAGTATTGTGGTGTTTCCTCCCCATTTTATGCTGGCATTGCACATATGAGGTTTATAGCCATGTCACATTTCTTGATTGTGTTTTTGACATGAGTTCCCCATGTGAGTCTGTTGTCAATCCATAATCCCAAGTATTTTACCATGCTTTTGACAGGGATCACGTAGGGTCCTAATTTTATACCAGACATTGCCTGGATTCTATGACAGCTGTAGATAGATACCGCCAATTTCGTAGATGATATGCCTAATCCATTACTGAATTAGTTGGAAAATGACCATAGCCGATGAAAGTGCCAAGTAGCATTCTTCCCATGTTTTTCCTACCTTGAATATGCATAGGTCGTCTGCAAATTTTAGGATTATGACTTTACCATTCATAATGTGGTGTAGATCACAAGTATACAAATTAAATAATATTGGGGCTAGTGCAGAGCCCTGTGGCAAACCTCGATTTGTTTTCCCAGATGTAACTGTAGTTCCTCGTTGCGTTATAATTAACCATTTACCAGGAGATGTCTACAGCCATATTCGATGATACACAGGAGATGTCCACTGCTGATGGTACTTGGTATGGTGCTTTGATCCTTGTAGGGGTACCATTGTTCAGCACAACCATGTCTTCCCTAGTTTGTCCATACTTTGGCATCCCTACTGAGTACTTTGCGCGTTGAGAACTCCCAGGAGTATGACGGGTTTTGGTAATTGTCTTAGGAGATTTGTGATGTGTTCCTAATTTATTTTCTTGTTGGGTGCTCTGTACACTGACATAATAGATATCAGTTTGTTGCTTAGGCGTATGCTAGTATCGGATATGTAGCTTGGAGTTGTGGTACCTGTTGATGTGATTGTACCAGAACAGTTGGCAGAACATACGCCATATTGTATTACCCTGTGTTGTACACTATTTGTTCATAGTTTGTATGGTATGGACTAGAGTTTTGAGAATCATATCTGGTCTTTCTGATCTTGCTACAATGCTAGCAAATGATGGGAAGTTGTTTTTGTGTGGAGCTTGCTGATAGCTAACATAGCCCATTACCTGCTTGATTTTCTTTTGTTTTCCATATTCAGGGCAATGTCTATCAAAAGATGGATGACCGCCGTTACAGTGTATACGTATTGGACTGTTTTGTTTGTCACATTATTTTCCATCATGTGAGCCTGCACTAAAGGTGCATCCTATCTTGCTTCTACATTGGTTACTAGGATGACTGAAGCACAGAGAGTTATAGTACTGCATTACCGGCTTGACGTAAGGCTCAACAGGGCACCAGACAGCATGGGTGTAAACATAATTTGAACATCTCTGTGCTTTGAACGTAAGTAGGCACATGGGGAGAGGAATTTCTTTTAGTTGACCATTTTCTTTCATTCTCCTAGTCACCCTTTTCACCTTTACCACAATATTTGCACCTTGCTACCACCTTTATCTCTTCTTCTGTTAATTCTGTCATCACATTTTTGATTACCCCTTGCTGTGTTGTGGAAGAGAGTGGAATGTAAGCCTGAAGGCCATTACGCTGCCGTACAGTGCTCTGAGTCAGGGAGTTGGCTGATGCTACTGCTTTCATTTCTATTTTAACACGATTCCGGCCTGCCAGAGCTGTCTGCGTGATATTATTCCTTACTTCACGGTTGAGAGAATATAAGAGGTGGCCAATAGCCATTGGGTGAATTCTACCTATATTTCTATCTTGGCTTTCAATAAATACGTGATAGGGACCCATATCAAAGCTTTCATAATAAGCTGGCAATGCACTGTTTACCTGCAGATCATTGCTTTTGGTTGTTCTTGTGGCATGTTGCCACTGTGCATTTTCTGGTGGCGTTGTCTCTATGGTGTTGTCTGTCGTTGGTGTGGCCTGTCGTGCTGTGCTGGGAACCTTATTGCTTCTGCTACCGAAACAGTTGTTGTTTGCTGAGGTGCGTGGGCGTTTCTGCGCTGCATTTGTTGCCACTTCTTCTTGTCTTAGCAGTTGTACTATTGGTAGCTGCTGGTGTTGCATTCACAGTATTGAGAGCTGTGCTGATAACTTCCATTGTTTCACTAGCATCATCTCCTATACCAGGCTGGTAAAGATGTACCTGGCTGCCTAAATTGTTTGCTTTGACCACTATGCCTGCATTTGTGTCACAATTTAGCTGGCACTACATTGACGGTTGTATCTGGATCTGGTCACCTTCACCATATTCCGCACCATACATGGCAGCTTAAGTCTGTGGTGAATTAACTATTATGTATTACTTGAGTGTCTGTTACACTATAAGTTATACGTCACACGAATATATTGTTCACCGCGGTAAACTGTTTGGTCTGTTGTACCGGGAAGAGTTAACTGGATATTTGTGAAGCACTATACAACAAACGTCATTGCTCTGAGAATGCAAGTTGCCTCTCCAAAGACAAAAAAGCAATCCTATGCTGTGCACAGGGAAAATTTTTATTATTATATGGGGCGCTAAAGGATTTTGTCATCACGATAAACAACCAAAGATGTTACTGTTGGTCTACCTTTGGAATGCAATACAGCAGCAATTTGGTGTGGCATCAATTTAAAAATTGCTTGCTAGGTGTCCAGATGTATCTGGCATCAGCTGTCTATACACAAGTCACGTAGTTCCCTTAAATTACGGGCCATTAGTTTGTGAATGGAGAGCTAGTGGCCAATAGCATACAAGATGTGTTCTGTTGGGTTGAGATCATGTTAAGAGGTTAGGTACAGTTATCAGGTTTCAAAAAAATATTTGTTTCTTTTGATTCACAAAAATAGGTTTTACTTTTGACTTCATCTTGTTGAAAAAATTATTTAAATATCTTTGACAGTGTGGGAGTTATGCATTATTAAGCTAAGTCCTGCTTGATTGACAGCCACTTAAATCTTACTGCACTTGAAGGTAAACCAAATCTTTAACCCTAAATATCTCAAAACAGCAATTCATCAAATTGTTTTAAAGATAACTTTTTTCCGTATGCATAGAGCTTTTTCAAATTTGCAGGACATGTTCTACATACTAATTACTACAGTCCTTACCATTATTGTTTATGCAGCTTTTCCTAAATGTAAAATATGCCTTTATGTTTAAGCAAAAAAAGCAAAAAGTTTAATTGCTTGAAAATTTTGTTTTATTATTAACAAATCTAGAGTTACATAAATATGTATATTATTGGTTCAACTTATTGCCTTGATATTAGTTTACAATATTAAAAAAGCATTTCTGAAAAATTTCAAATACCATGCCTTCTGTCATTAAAATCCTTCACAACATCATATTTTTTACTGTCAATTTGGATGGTACATTAACCTATTGTTAAACAATATTTTTATTTTAAAAATCAATTTTTATATCTAGCTATAACAGTTCTATGGAGCTATGAAATTTGAACCCTCAAATTTAAATAGATATGGAGAAAATGACATTTCAATTTTTTCAAATATTTGTATGTGTTAGGTATACCTACTCCCTTAATTTGGTAGCCAAGACATCTATGTGAGTTTGCTATCATGTTCCTCAAACCACTGAAGCACAATTGTGCCCTTGCGACATGGACAGTTATTCTGCTGGAAGATGACATCACCATTCTAGAAGTCATGGAATATGAAGGAACGCAGGTGGTCCACAATAATTTACTTGGTCCATAGCTGTTATGATGCCTTTTGTCACTACTACAGATCCCATGGAACCCCAGGTGAATGGCCCCCATAGCATACTACTGCTCCCATTGGCCTGTGTCGGTGGGGTGTTTCATGTTTCGAGCACATGTTTGCCTGGTAATCGTTGTATCCAGACGTGAACATTGATCTAATGTAACGAGAAACATGATTCCTCTGACCTGGCGACATATTTCCATTGTTCCACAGTGCCATCTTGATTTAATGACCTCTACAATCATAACTGAAAATGTCATTGGATCAACATGGGAACTTGTAGGACCTGTCTGCCGTGTAGCCTCATATTGAAGTACTGAATGGTGTTATCCTAAACACTTGTCTCCACTGGCATTGTACTCTGCTATCAGATCTGCCACAGATCGCCCTCTATTCTGCTTTACAGAGCAGGTAAGCCTTTGACCTGCACATTTTGTGATGATGTGATGGTGTCCACCACCTTGTCACCTACTTGTAGTTTCGGCATCCTTCAACCACTTTCCATAGATGCTTACTACAGTAGCACACACACACCCAACTGGCACTGGCCTTACCATTTCAGAGATGTTGTTAAACTGCCTGTTGTCAAGGTCACTTTTGCTTGTGGATTAAAATTTTTCTTACCACATGACATACCTGCAGCTTCACCAGATAGCATTCACTCTCACAATGGACGGCGATCCTAATTTCCATATTTATGACATTTCTGGGTCTCCAAAAAGATGTAATTAATGTTAGATAGGACAAAATTTTTAAGGATTCAGGTCCAGAATATTGAGATAAAGGATATTTTATAATTTGTACATCAATCGGGTGGCTTTAATGAAAGTAGAGAATCATGGGAGATAAAAAAAAAACAATTAAAAATGATGTGAGATGAACTGAAATTTATCTCCTCAATGCTAGATGGACTGTAATCTATGTTCATTAACATTAAACTAGTACATGAAGGAAGCAATATAGGAAGTAAAAGAAAAATTTGAATTTGATATAATTGTTCAAAAGGAACTAATTTGTATACTGATGACACTGACATGCTAGCAGATGATACGGAGATATTGTGAAGGTGCAGAATGGTATCAACAAGATATTGGAACAAGAATTTTACTAAACATAAACCAAATTAAGACACAAATAGGATCAGATACAATAGAAGTAGTAAAATCCTTTTGTTGATGAAGAAAAATTGTATCTGATGGCCAAAGCAAGAACAATTTTAAAAATAGAAGAACAGTGGCAAAAAAGGTCTTTTTCTTGTTTAGACATCTACCAAGGACTTGGGAAGAAGTTTCGATAACTGTATCTCTCCTTTTTGACATCTGTTTGATTGTTGACAATGTTACTCATCAGGATAAACAAAATAAAGCTTCAAACCCGTAAATTTTAATATTTTAAAATCATTTTTATGTTTTAATTTTTTTTCTTTGTATAGCTCACATTAACTAATGAACGAATTTCAATGAAACTTCCCATTGTAGTCACTTATATCAGCAGTTAATGTAGTAGTATTTTGTCCTCTAAATCATCTACATGTACTTTATACATAATGATATAAGACATGCCAATTATAAAGTATGATTTCATCATCATCATCATCATCATTATCGTTGGGGACCATCTCCATTTTCCCGGGTGTGGTTTACGAGCCTTGGTTGTTATAGACGATCATTTTCCACTGTCTCCTATCCAGAAAAGTTTCTCTGTCCGTGATGTATTCCCAATTCCAGCATCTTTTCTCTATGTACTCCTTCAGTTGGTCTGTCCATCTTCTTCTTGGTCTTCCCACTGGTCTTTTGCCCACTATCGTTTTTTCCAAATAAGTTTTTGGTAGTCTTTTACTAGTCATTCTCTTGACACGCCCAAACCACCGAAGTCTTGATGACCTAAGTCTCTCTTCCATGGATTCCCTTAGCTCTAGGTTTGATCTAATCTCATCATTCTTTATGTGGACAAGTCTAGTTTTTCTGGAGGGCCGTTCTAAGAAACTTCATTTCACATGCTTGGATCTTGCTAAGGTCCCTTGATGTTAGTGTGCATGTTTCCAAAGCATATGTGAGAATAGGAATGAGATATGATTTGTACAAGACAATTTTTGTTCTTCTGGGAACCTTCATGTCCCATAGTAAGCCTCGCACGGTACTGTAGAAGTTGGCTCCTTTGTTTACTCTATCCATTATTTCTAACTCACTTCTACCGTTATTAGCAATTATGCTCCCCAGGTAGCTGAATTGGTCAACAACTTCAACTTGGTGATCTTGCAATTCTATATGACAGTCTGTATTCTTTCGGCTTATTTTTAGTGCTACAGTTTTTGTTTTTTTTTTTGTTTTTTTTGTTTTATTCTATTTCAATCCATATTCTTCAAACTTATCATTCCACATTTTCAGTTTGTTTTGTATTACTTCTTCTGTTTCATCCCATACTGCTACACCATCTGCAAACACCAATGCCTGTAGATCTCTATTGAATGCTCTCTTTAGTTCTTTTAAGATGTGAAATCGAAGGCTTTCATATTGATGAAATGTAGTCTTCACGGGTTTTCCGCCATATGTTGTTTTAAGATGTTATCCATCACCGCTATGAACAGAAGAGGTGAAAGGGCACTTCCTTGTTGTACTCCTTTGGTTGTACTAAACCATTCAGAGTAACCATCCCCAACATTGACACAGCTCTTGCAGTTATTGTACAGTATTTGGATCTTTCTAATGAGATACTCTGGTATTTTAAGTTTTCTTAGACTTTTCTAGATAGTTGATCTAGGAACATTATCGTATGCCTTTTCTAGGTCCATGATTTGATTTTTAACCTCTTTCCCAATATTTTTCTACCAGTATTCTCAAGGCAAACATTAGATCTGTTGTGCTTCTTTCAGCCCTAAACCAATGTTGTTCCTCTTCTAAGATGGGCTCCAATATTGTTCTTACTCTAGCTTCAACTGTCTTTTCCATAATTTTGAGGCCGTGGGATAGGAGGGTAATACCTCTGTAGTTTTCACTTTTCCTTCTGTTCCCTTTTGTCGTCTTCCGGTATTTGGTTATCATTCCATATTGCTCTGAGGACTCTATACAGCCATTGTATCCCTGGTGGACTGGCAACTTTAGTCATGATTTACATTACATTATTTACATTAAATTAATTCATACAATTCAAATATTCTTCTACAGAGTAAAAGGAGTGGTATTGAACGTATAACATCAACAATTTCTCAAAAATTCCCCCTTCTGATGTTGTTTTTTACATTATGTGGTAATTTATTGAAAAGCTTAATCCCTATGTGAAATGTTCCATTTTGATACATTTTTGTTTTTGTATGCATAATATTCAAATCTGATTTTTTTCCTTGTGAAATGATCATGTACCAACCACATTATTTGTTTAAAGAGCTGAATCTTTACCTTTGACATTATTTCTAAAAAAAACATAATAGTATAGTATACTTCTCATCTTGATCATTTACATAGTTCCTATTCATACAGAGGATTGCAATCCCGCAGTGTTGTGGGATTGGTACAAACAGTTTTTTTAACGCATATATTTAAAATATAGTTACTTAAAACGTTAATAAATTAAATAATAATTTAATTAATAAATAATTTTTAATGTTAAATGATAAAAAATTAACACTTAACAATATATTGATTGGCAAAATGACATTAAAACTTTTTAGCATGTGTTAAGTGTATTTTGAGGTTTTACATTTTGTTTTTTAATCTAAACCAATTTTTAAATAAATAATAAAAATGGAAAATATTGAGTCTTAGGTCATATTATGTGCCTTACAATACTTCACATAAGTTTAAAAATATGTTTTGCTTAATGGCCAAGTTACCAGAGTTTTTTTAAAAAAAAAAATTCTAAGTAAACGTTCCATAACACCGAGAAAAGCATTCCATTTCACAAAATGAAACAAGAATTGTTTTAGCGTGATTCATTATTATATCTCCAGTTTCCTTGATTGACCTTACCCCGGGACCACACGCTTGGCACTTGTCACAAACTCCAAGCCTCTACAAACGCTTGGTTAATTTTGGGGAGCCAAACATCGTCATCCACACGCTTGCTAGTGCGCTTGTATGCTGTGGAGAAGCAAGCATAACGGACGTCGAGGTTGTGTCGGTCAAAAATTTTTATTAAAAAAAAATAAAAATTAAAAAACGAGAAAGACTAAAGAAAATCGTGGATGTTAAAAATCCATAGAAACCATGCCATTTAATTTACATTTCATTCACGCAACTATGATTACTATTTAGCTTCATGTATGTATTCATTTAATATAAGTATATTGTTTTATAACTAGAATTCTATAATAATTATTGTTTTAGCGGCATTATAATGTCTTTATCCATTAATTTTTGATTGCAGAGAAATTATGGAAGAAACATTTAATGAGCTTCTTCTTTTTAAGCCATCTGGTCAGTTTGATAACTTCTGCCTGATGAGATATGCAGATTCTGAATATTCGCTGAATGAAATTTCACCTATGACTTCTAAAGAAAATTCAACTTCAGAGAAGCTGTACTATACCAGCTAAATTAATAAATTTATACCTGAGTCAGAGCGACTAGAACCTTGTTTTTTCTTTAAATGTGACAGTAAGAAATTCTATCTTTTTTTTTAATCTGCATGACAGTTTTTTTTAAAACTTCACTAAGACGACTCCAAATATGAGCTACTTATTTATGGTCTTTGCAGAGTTCTACTTGGCAGCATTCGGAGAATTTTAAAATATTCTGGTTGGACAAGTTATTCATTTCTCTTGCAGCACTTTTACACAACAAAAATAAACACACGTTTTGTCCACCGTCAGGGCACAAACAATACTAATACCGCACAAACGTGTAGCCGCTTCGCAAGCACTTGCCGCAAACGCCTTTGATTTGTGCAAAAAAAAAAAAGTGCCTGCAAGCCTACTCAAGCCCAGCCAAGCGCCCTATCCACTCGTTTCAATTGGTGACAGTTTGACGAGGTTTGGCAAGCGTGTGGTCCCGGCTTTACAGTTGATTCAATGTTATTAAAAGAAACTACTCACCAACACGTAAACTGTCAAGTATTTCAGTTTTACTTATGTGGCGTAACGACGTTTTTAGAGTGGAAATTATTATTTTTTAGTAAGAAAGGAGACTTTCTCGGCGAATGAATGCAGTGAAGTCTTCATAGGTTGTATCTCCGGATTTAATTGCAAACACACGTGAGGAAGACGACGGAGGCAGCCGTCGAAGTATGGTGTTCCTACAACACAATTCGTCGATACACCCGTGAAAATTTCATTGTAACTTTTGTTACCTTAGTCGAAATAATAACAAGGAGAATAGGGATTAATCGAATGCCTGAGCGGCACATGTAAGCAGGCGGCTTTCGTCAAAGAAACGCATTGAGGCAGCGGCCAAAACAACAATAAGTCAAAAGATATACAATTTCCTTTTGATAGCTGCTAAATAAATATGTACGCGATCGTTAAAATTACGATAACATTAGTTTCATATGAACGAATAATTAAATTTTCAGCCGCAAATAAGGAAATTGCCACAATTACTTTATCTGCAAATACAGAAAATGGGAATAATGAAACCGTGAATAAAAATCTGTAACCGTGTAGTTCAAATAACGTGTGCGACACTTAAAAAATAATTATTGTTGGTTGGGGTAATTCCCACGGTTTTGACAGTTTTGATGATTTTTTCAGTTTTTAATTGGTTTTAGTCCCCATAAATTTGTTAAATTTGCAATCAATGAGTATGATCAGATTCCTTATTTGATAATGAATCCAATCATGTCAATTTAATGGCTAAAAAAATTAATTTACTGCTGGTAGGTTAGGTTCTGGAATTACCCCACCTTGTCCGGAATTACCCACTGTCAGTGGGGTAATTTCGGACACAGATCATAGGTCAAAGCAATGTCCATCCAATAATATTTAGGAAGTATATATGTTAGACCTTCATTAGATCGATGGTGAAGTGTCAGCCTCAGATCTCATCGTCCATAATTACCCCAACTGGCAGTTTGGGGTAATTCCGGATGGAAATAGTTTTGCATTTTTCGGGGAATTCCAATGATACTTACTTCTAATCTACCCACAATATCACTGATATTGTGTCACGCAAATGATACTGAATTAAATAGAACTTTATTATGTGTAAAGGAACATAAAAGAAACATATGTTGGAACATATATGAAACATAAACTAGGTATTTAGAGTTTGCATACTCCGTTTGCACAAAACATAATAACTAATTAAAGAATTTTAATATCTGTGGGAAATAGGTTAAAACTGTAATAGCCCCTGCGTACTGAAGGTATAGGAAGAACTTTTTTAACATTGTTTTTTGAAACTGGGCTTATGTCAGGAATATTAGGAAAAATTAAAGATTTATTTTTTTCCTTAAAAATGATAAAATCAAATCAACTTCTTGTATTTCAGTAACCTTTCCAATATAAAAAACAAACGATTCCTTTTGGCTTTGCTTTTTTAATTTTACCAGAACAAAATCTTCCTGATTAGCTTTACCCTGCCTCTTAATCTTCAAAATCCTCCATAATAATGAGATCTTCATCTTCACTTTCCCCTTCATACTTATCAGAGATGTCTTTAACTTCTGGCATCTGCTCTTCTAAATCCTCTTCTTCTGATTCCTCTTTCTCTTTAGCAGATCTGTTAGTTGTTCCAGCTTTTCTTGGCACCTTTTTTTTCTGTTTAGCTTCTAGGGCCTCCTCTAGCTGCTTCAGAACCTCATCTGTGGTTAAAACTTCTCCATACTTGAGATTTTTTAATCTCAGCGTTTGTTCTGGTGATTTCTGTTTGACTGTGTTAAATTCAGGTTTTTTTTGGAACACTTTTAATTTTGCTTGCAAAAATATCAATTATGCTAATGGGCTTTCCAGGGGTATTACCATGCATTTTAGTTGACAAATCTAAGGCTTTTGCTTCAATTGTGTTTTCTTCATCTCCATTAATCTGTGTGCAAGTGATGATGCCAGTAGTTTGAGGAATATGGAGAGGAGGTTCTTGTGGTGAAGGAAAGTTTGAAGCAGATTCTACCATCTTGAAAGATTCCTCTGATAAGGGACTATCGATTGAACTTGGGCCAGACTTTTCAACTAATTTCTTTGTCGTTGGAGGGGAAGGAAAGCCTGAACTAAAAGCAGATGATCGTTTCAAACACCTTTCTTTCTTGGCATTGTAAGATTGCAGTTGCAGCTCTGTAAACAAGGTTTCACCCACCCTTTTTAAGTCAATGGGAAAAATTCCTGTTGATTTAAAGCCGCTTTGAATGTTAGCTTTCTTCATTCCTTTTGGCCAAATTCTGCCTAAATGCTTCCCAAACAGTTGTTTGGTGAGATGCCTAGGACCATGGCCCACCTGTTCCTTGGCATACTCAATAAGTTCAGGTTCCCAAAGATTTATTAATGGACCAAACACACATTTATCAAGTGGTTGCATTTTATCGGTAATGTGGCTGGGCAATTTAACCAGAGAGATATTTCTGTCACATGCAGCTTTAATTATTCTAATACTGTAGTGACTAGAATGACCATCATACACTAGCACTGCATGCTGATGAGGTAAATTCTCCTGCTCCCTTAATTTTTCAACAAAAGGAATAAAAGAATCGGTAAACCATGAAAGAAAACACTGGCTCTTCCATATATCCATTAGCAGAGGCTGCATAGACTATTCCAGGATAGGCCAATTTTGAAATCCACCGACCCTGGACTGCTGCTCCTTTAAAAATGATAAATGGTGGCATAAAGCTGCCGTCGGCAGAGACACAAGCGAGAACAGTGGTATTTTCTTTCCCTGATCCACCTGAGATTCTACTCAGCGGGACACCTTTCTGTCCTATCATGCATTCCTTTTTCTTCATACAAATTTTGTAGCATATTAAGAAAATCAAACACAACTTCAGGGTCTCTTGCATCCGTCCTAGCCTTCTGAATTTGTTCAGCCTTCTTCAAAGTTAATTGAGGATGCCTCTTCATAAATGCCAAGTACCAGTCTTGTCCTGGTTTATTGTTTGTAAAGGGTGTAACAATGTTATTGCCCCTTTGATTGTCATATTTTTATTTTCTACATCCCTAACAGCATTAGCCAAGTCATCAGCTGAATAGGAGGGGCCAACCTTTTTTAACATAAGTCCTTGGCATTATATACCTAAAATAGACCAAAATGTGAATTAATAATGGAACCTGGAAAGGAAACCTTATTGTCTGGAATTACCCCACTACTCTTTTGCGGTGGGGTAATTCCGGACTAACCTCTAAATGGAAGCAGGTACACCTGCCATTTTCAAAACACATAAAATCAATCATTCATAATCTTTAAAAGTTAATAAAACACTATATGTTTCAATAAAATATTGTTTTCACTTACCTGCAAGGCTCTAAAGAGGAGTAGTTGGTTTGAAAAGCGGATGTTTATGACTGTTCTCTTGAGTCCGCCCTTATCACAACAATTACGTACACAAAAATGGCGCCAAGAAACTATCAGTGTGACCAACTGATCTTGATGTAAAATATACTAGCATGGAAACTCCCTAACCTTAAAATTAAGTCTGCCATTTAACTTTTTCGTAATTACCCCGTTCCGGAATTACCCCAACCGGCCCTACATAGTTAGAAAATCGTACTAAATACGCACCATACCCCAGATTACAGAAATGTGTACTCGAAGTTTTGATGAATACGTAAAAGTGTATTTACACAGACGGAAAAAAAAAATCCCAACACCAAGAAAGACTTGTGTTAGATAAACGAAATTTGGTAGGCGTGTTTATACATCTGAAAGATGACATCGATTCAAATTTCGCGCTTCGCGCATAAGTGTGGCGCTAGTAGCGCTACTCAGAGCTTGCAAATCAGGTTTGCTTTAAATACGCGCTGTAAAGTTTGTGAACGTTATTTACCGCTTGTAAGCATCTTAGGATTTTGGTTAAATTCTAGCCTCTCACCTTTAGACATTAGAGGGAAAGCTTATTCTGTAGTAAAAGATCGTTTTCAGTTCATGTTTAGGTTATGGGAGGAAAGCTTTGTATAGCATAGAGATACCGTAACCAAACACACTAAATAAAAACCTTTTAGGGATAATAAATGCACCCATAATTAAATAAAGGCTCTAAATAAACCTTTGATAACAAAAAGAAGACATCAGTTTGGGAGGAAAGAGATTAAATCCCACAACTTCAATTTCAAATAATAAATTTTGATATAGGCTAACTTCGTAGTTTCTAAACCAATTTGAATGCAGTAAAGACCTTTAGTAGTTGCTAAACGCCGAATATAAACTCTGAATAATAATAAACAAACTTTTAATCAACTGGAAATTAAATAATCAGTAATAATATTACCTTGGACTTAGGAATTGCTAACTGGGGAACATTTTGTCATTTTAAACCAATTTTAGGAGCAATAGAGTAACTTAATAGCAAGTAAACCAACTAAAGTAACTTTCTGTAGTGATCTTAACACCTTTTACTAACCTTTGATATGATAATCCATAATATACCCAGTTCAATGCACAAGTAATTTCTAATATTTGGCATTTCACTGTTTTAACACACTTTCGAACCAAATAAAGTAATTGTAGGGAAGTAATCAGGCAATTAAAATATAATTTCACTAAAATTTCGTAGTTTTTGAACTTTTAAATAACTTAAATCAATTTGTTTATACTTCGTCAGATGCACTTCACTTCTAATAATTTTTATCTCAAAAGCCTAGAGAACATTCGAAATAAAAGGTAGATTTCCGGAAAGAACCAAAAATCTAATATCACATATAATTATTTCAAGTGATTCTAAGCAATAGAACAAATTCTATAGGCATCTTGAAATTTATTTCTCAGTACATCCACGTGTGGAGTTTAGAAATTAATTACAACTGTTTACGACCCGATATCGAGATGAGATAACTTTCAGAATATGTATTTTTACTCAGAGAATCTCATGGTAATTTTAGATTTGCGATAAAACTAATAGAAATAAAGTTATAAAATTAAAACTGAAATCACACTTTGGTTACGTAGTAAGTAAACTTTCCCTGCACCGATCTTAATAAAAATCACACCAATAAACTCAGGAATTTTTGTAGAACACAGTGATAATAAAACAATTTGCATAAACCGTGGCATTAATAAAATGACGAAATGTAGAAGTTTCCAGAACAATAGTAGTTCCCCAGGTACGAAAGTAGTCCACCCATACGCTGGGAACTTTTAAACCAGTTGCTTAAAATTATTCACTAAATATTCATCATTTCACAATTAAATATGTAGAAACACTGCCACACTTAAAGTTTTGGATAACCGTTTAGTTACTGAGATATTTCAGGCCTAGATCGCCTAGGCGCCAGTAGAAACTTGTATTTTGGCTCTGACGTCAGCGAGGGTATAAATGTTAGGTCGCGGTGACGTCTTTGTCTTTTCCGGGTTTGCAGTTGTGTTAGTAAGATGTATTAGGCGTGTGTTGGTAGTTTGGCGGTTCCGACGTTCAGTTGGTAGCTCAGATCTTAGGTTGGCATTGCTGGAATCGGCCATGATGGCTCCCAGGGCGTGGTACTCATTCTCGTAATATGAACTTGTAAATCTCCGTCGGGGTTGGTGCGGGTTACCTCTCTCCATGATCTGTAATTTTTGGATCGATTGTTCGATTAGCCTACGCAACTTAAGAATGCTGTTTGAACTTTGAATTTCATTTTAATAAACTTGAAGAATTTTGGAAAAGTGAACTGTTTCATTTCTGTAACTACTAAAATACCTTTCAATATTTGGGTCATCAAATATTGTGGCGACCTTTAGCATTCTCGTTGCATCCTGGCAACATGGTCAAACTAAATTAAAGTATGCAACAAACTTTCTTTGGACAGTAAGGTGCTACCAAGACTGTTAGTTAAGGTACTTAAGCGATACTCGACCCCGGTAGGCAGCTTTTGTCCTTACATGGAACTGTAAGGCTCGTGTTTGTTAATTTCAAACTGTGGAGAGGGTTACCGACTATCAGTGATACGAGTGAGTGCTAACCAAGGATACCAGCATCTTCCACAACACCTACTTCGACTTTAGCCAACCAGCCTACTTCAACGACGCCACACAACCACAGCTTCAAACCTACTTGCAGACTTCGCAGCCGACTACGCCTCTTTCACTTCTGAAGTGCTGACCTGGGGAGTTCCAGAGGCCCGGACGACGCGGTTTTCGCCACTCCAAGTCGCTCCGTTCATCACGCCGACAACGGACTGCGAGCCTGCACAAAGTTAAGTAAAAGTGTTCTTCATTCGAAATCGGGCCGCTCCATCCTAGACTTTGGCGACAGTTTAGGCCTGCCGGGAGCACTCTTTTCTATCATCTATGCAGTTTCTTCCTTCTTTTTCATGCTGCATAGAATCATCCACCTTCCTTCAATAGTTGATCAAAAAATCTTATGATATTATTCAAAGGTTACAATCACAGTAACCGCATTTTTACTATTATTTATGCCATTACGGTGGCCAACTTGTGCTCGATTTACTGAGTGACAAGACTTTGGGGTAATTTATGTTACCTATCAGCCTAATTTTACCTGGCTTTTCATTTTTTTCGTGCCTACGAGTGAATTAACAGTGTTTTGGAACCTTACGTGATATGTAACTTCGATCAGCTGTTTTTCTGTATATCCTCCGCTCAGCTGGGGTTGTATGCAACTCAAAGAGTTTACTACGACAGAGATTGTACATATTTGCCGACGATTTGCTGAGACATACTACATAACAAAGATATTTTTTTCTTTTCTTGTGTTTACCATCTGCTGCAGTGACTGTCTTTGCAATGTTTTCCATGCACAACTGAGAGGAAATTTTTTTGTTTTTGTTCATGACGCGTTTGTTTTTTTTTCTTTCTTTTTTCTAAATACAGTTAAGTTTTTATTGTGAGTTTTTGTTTGTGTTTTTTTTGGAATTGGGAATTTATTATTTCACTTTGTCAGTTCAATTTTCTACCCAATCATGAAGCAGCCTAATCTTATAAAAATTAATGTAGACACCTGGTCTAAATATTTACAACCCATCGAAGATAATTTGAATATCTCATTTCCATTAGTCTCTTACACTGAGGAAATTAACAAATCTATATTATGGTTACAAGATAAATATAATGAGAAAAGTCAACGTGTTTGGAACTTCGTTATGCGCAGGTGTGAACGTAACAAAAATATTACTATGTCTGCGCAACGTTGCATACAGCAATACGTCCAGTTAAAAGCCGATAAAAATTTTGTTTTACAGGCAGTTGAGTTAAAAAAGTGGGAATTCTCTACAGAGATTGAAAGTCAGAGCCAACTTTCCAAAGATGTACACTTAACTCCATTAGCAGTTAAATCTGAGTTTGACAATAAATTGCTCTATTATAAAGACAGGTTAGAATATTGGGCTGATGCTGATCAACTGCAAGAGTTGACAATAATATTTGATTATATTACAAACGTAGCAGATGAAGTATATAATAGGTTGCTAACCCTTTTCAAAGACCTTAAACAGTATGACATTGAAACTATGAAACAACTTTTGTCAAATTTCACGTCCTTTTGTGATAATTTACTGCAACAGGAAGAGGTTACACAATGTAATGATCCAACACCTCCTCCTCCTGCTAATGCACCTAACACAAAAACAACTACGGGAGACACTTTGGAACCTACTGTAGATTCATTACCCACAGCTGATCCAGTGGTACACACCACCATTCCTCAGCCATCAGCTGTTTTAGTAAATGCACCTATTGAGCCCCCACTACGACTTACTACTACTGATGCCCTAGTTGGTAATGAAACAGAGTCTTTGCCTGCATCAGCTGATTCAATTCTACATACTTTTGAAAACTCTGAAACCTATTCGGCACCAACGGAGGGGACTGAACCTAGCGTTAATTCAGCAGCTGATACATTACCAACTACTGAACAATTACAACCTATCTCAGTAGAACCAGTTTCTAAAACTGAAAATTCTGTACAATTCTCAGCTGACATTTCACAGGTCACTGACCTGACTCCTGTAGTTAACAATGCTGTAACTGAACTTGTAAAGGCTCATGTACCTGATTCAGAACAAACTATACAATCAGATGATCTTAACAATACTACTGAAAAACCAGAAAGCTTAATTGGTTGTACAACTGACTTAGCACATCCCACTACTATACTGTCAGCTGACAACATGCCAGTACATCCTGAAGCAGTGCAGCTTATTTCTGATATTTGTGGGAATGATAAACCTGTGCCAGTAATTTTAGGGAATAGTGATGACTTTAATAATTTCAATGCTCAAAACAATATGCATCACTCAGCTGATTTCCCTACTTCATTAGTTTACACAAAAGAAGTTACTAGCAAACCATTCAACAAGAAGTTGAAAAAGCCAACTTCTTGTTGATAAATTAAATATACAGTTGACAACTAAAATGTTCCCTGAGAACAACACTAGAAATTTTTCATTGCTATCAGTGCCCATTTGGGAGACTTACAAATTAACAAAACAGATAGCACATTTCATTCTCTTTCAGAATGTTTCACATGAGGTACTGACTTTGATTTTTAATACTTACCATATTGGGGACAGGATACACCATATCGTCAAAACTTTTTCAAGCAATAAAAACCTCAGTACAACTTACTATGACATTGTGCTGAAACTCTTTCATTCCTGTGATAAGGAAGAAAATGGTGTACACCTTTCACAACCCACAGTACCCATGCTATATCAGCACAGAAAGACTAATAAAAATAAAATTATTTTCAGCTATCAATGCTTTGGGAGGGCTCCTAAATTTAAAAGCCATGTGAACCCTTTCACTCCAAACAAAGACATACTCTTTGCTGAATGGAGGAATGTTCTTAAACTTAAAATTAGTATACCTCACAAGGTGCCAACACAATTATCCTACCTTTTGAGGATATGTAAGACAATTCCGGCTATTTTTAATATTTTTCTACTCTATTTTGGGATTTTTTGTATTTGTTTATCTGAGTCTTTTACTCAGCTGACTTTGATTTTTGAGGTAGTATTGGGGCAAGAAGTTTTGTCAACTCTTTACTTTTCTAAGGGGTACTTCCATCTAATAATATTTGAACATCTACCTTGGGAAGTCATATGCCAGATTAGATTGGATAGAATTTCTGAGACACCAAGGGCGGAACTTATGGATGTTGAGATGGATTGTCAAAGAGATAAATTTGTTTGTGCAAGTGAGGAAGTTGATGCTCTAGTTAAAGTAGAGGTGGAGATATAACATGTTTTCCTATATTTTTGGGGGAGGCTGGAAGAGAAGAAAGTACCATTTCGGGGGAATGCATTATTATTATTTTATTAATAGGGCCAGGAAATAGAGTCCTGCCTGCGAATCCCATTAGTATTATTAGGGCCAGGAAGCAAAGACTTACCTGCGAATCCCATATTTATTATTAGGGCCAGGAATCGGAGACTCACCTGCGAATCCCATAATTATTAATTGCATTTCCACCCATCATTATTATTATTATGTATCAGTGTAACAAAACAAGGCGACCTCCTATATTAAAACACATTAGGCATCACCTAGGGATGACCTCACATACACAAATAAGGCGTCATTGTTATTTCATATAGTTACACAATTTCATACACAATACATATATATATATAGGAAACATGAGCAGTCAACACACTATAGAGACAAAAGCGGATATGACCAAGTTTGTTACACATAATGGAATCTTGGAGATATGATATTAAAACTGATGTGAGTTTACATTCTTGTTGCTGAAGAATGAATTGAAAGCTATTTTGGAAGTTATGTACTGTCTTAAGTGTTTATCTATGTACCGTAGAACGGTTTTGGGATAGCAATTCCTATTGTCTTGTACACTAAGAAGGTTAAATGAGGTTAGTAATGTGATGAGGATACACACATACTTTCAAATATTTTTATAGTAAAAATAAACCACTCTAAGCAAACTTTTTATAATAAACTTTCCTATACATTTTCCTACTTTAAGTAACACTTTCTTCGCTTTGTCTTATTTACCCAACTAAGGTTGAGGATTTTTTGTGCTTTGAGGCACCTTAGGCACTTCATAGTGGCCTTCAACAATTACACTTATCAGAGTAATGTTTTTTATGAACAATAAACTATACAAATTGAATTGTCTTGGATAAAAATATAACTGATTTGAGTATACAACTTTTCTTGTGACATTATTCTGAGATATTTGGTCCAGGGGACACACACCCCATTATAACCACACATAACCAGGACCTACCTCTTTTGCAGAATAAGTTGTTATAATATTTATAAAGGATATGTGACTTTTTTGCACCAGTGTACTGGTGAACACAACTAGTGTTGTGATACTGTATCATAAGAGACCTTTTGTAACGTTTCATACATACATATACGACATAAATACACTCATCTTACACAGCAGTATACTGCTGCTTGGAAACTACGTTTCCTTATAACTTATGATTTACCCCTATACATTCTTAGGATGTTTTAGATTTAATTTGGGGACTATATTCTGTAAATAACTCTATTAAGTAATATTTCTGATACTTGTCATCACTTCAGTAGAATTTAAGTGATACAATATCTTGGCTTGGACCAAGTTTACCTTCTTATGTTTAATTTGACATGTATATGCTTGTATTTCTCTTGTACTTTCTTTATATGTATTCCTCTGGATCATTTCTTGTAACATTAATTACTTACAGGACTTATAACTTGTACTTGTTTTTCATTTTTCTTGCTATTTGTAATTACTATCTTTGCTAGCAAAATAATTAATTTTGTTTCATTTTCCAACAACTTGTGAAAATTTCATTGTAATTACCATGGTTATTGTAATCTTACTTTTGTAGCTATTTTTGTATTGGATCTTAATTTTTCGTTATGTATATGTTAGTGGGTAAGAACAGTTTGGCCGCCACTAATCGACATATTTTGTTTTCTGTTTTGTATCTTTCACAGACCAGCTAGCTGACCGAGTTCCCCAGGCTACTCCTGCTGCGTCAGGAACTGGGGATGAGGGACTTTGCTCGGCAGAGCTAGCCATAAGGCTGTTGGTTTATATAATTACGAGCCTTAAAGTCTGCGCCCGTTTCAGGACTTGGGTTTTCACCCATTTAGGGGGTTCTGCGACAAGGGTTTAAAGTGTATAAAGGGAAAGTGGTAAGGCCATAACAAAACAGTGTAATATGCAAACAAGGACGTTCACAGAACGAAAGACTTTCCAAAATGGAATTCTAAAAAGAGATTATTTGTAAAACACCATTTTGTTTTTATGTCTATGTTTATAAAATGTTAAACTTTAAGGTTTTTTCTGAAAACAAATCTGATGTTCCATTGTAACAATATTTTTCAGTGTACTGTTGTAATTTGCATGTATACAATTTATGTCTTATATTTTGATAATATGTTTGATATTTTGAGAAATTTTGTGAGAACACACAGGCTTATGATTTTGTGATTATTTAATATTTTGTATTTTACATTTTTGCCATTTGATCAGAAATTCTCATTAAGGTAGATCTTTTAAGAGTGAATGAGTTTGAAGATTTTTGTAATAATTTTGTGAGTGGAAATTAAAAGTTTTTGGGATTGTTATAAGTAAGAATATTTTGTTTTGAGTATGAATGATGGAGAGAGAACCGAACCAACAAGAGATAGTTAGATTTTGTGGGAATAATTCATTTCATTTGGGGAATTTAAATTTAAATTTTTTTTTGCTTTTTTTTTCAAGATATTCAGTTAGTTTTCTTGGGAAAATAACCTCAATCTTCGGGGGGCATGTAAGCATCTTAGGATTTTGGTTAAATTCTAGCCTCTCACCTTTAGACATTAGAGGGAAAGCTTATTCTGTAGTAAAAGATCGTTTTCAGTTCATGTTTAGGTTATGGGAGGAAAGCTTTGTATAGCATAGAGATACCGTAACCAAACACACTAAATAAAAACCTTTTAGGGATAATAAATGCACCCATAATTAAATAAAGGCTCTAAATAAACCTTTGATAACAAAAAGAAGACATCAGTTTGGGAGGAAAGAGATTAAATCCCACAACTTCAATTTCAAATAATAAATTTTGATATAGGCTAACTTCGTAGTTTCTAAACCAATTTGAATGCAGTAAAGACCTTTAGTAGTTGCTAAACGCCGAATATAAACTCTGAATAATAATAAACAAACTTTTAATCAACTGGAAATTAAATAATCAGTAATAATATTACCTTGGACTTAGGAATTGCTAACTGGGGAACATTTTGTCATTTTAAACCAATTTTAGGAGCAATAGAGTAACTTAATAGCAAGTAAACCAACTAAAGTAACTTTCTGTAGTGATCTTAACACCTTTTACTAACCTTTGATATGATAATCCATAATAACCCAGTTCAATGCACAAGTAATTTCTAATATTTGGCATTTCACTGTTTTAACACACTTTCGAACCAAATAAAGTAATTGTAGGGAAGTAATCAGGCAATTAAAATATAATTTCACTAAAATTTCGTAGTTTTTGAACTTTTAAATAACTTAAATCAATTTGTTTATACTTCGTCAGATGCACTTCACTTCTAATAATTTTTATCTCAAAAGCCTAGAGAACATTCGAAATAAAAAGTAGATTTCCGGAAAGAACCAAAAATCTAATATCACATATAATTATTTCAAGTGATTCTAAGCAATAGAACAAATTCTATAGGCATCTTGAAATTTATTTCTCAGTACATCCACGTGTGGAGTTTAGAAATTAATTACAACTGTTTACGACCCGATATCGAGATGAGATAACTTTCAGAATATGTATTTTTACTCAGAGAATCTCATGGTAATTTTAGATTTGCGATAAAACTAATAGAAATAAAGTTATAAAATTAAAACTGAAATCACACTTTGGTTACGTAGTAAGTAAACTTTCCCTGCACCGATCTTAATAAAAATCACACCAATAAACTCAGGAATTTTTGTAGAACACAGTGATAATAAAACAATTTGCATAAACCGTGGCATTAATAAAATGACGAAATGTAGAAGTTTCCAGAACAATAGTAGTTCCCCAGGTACGAAAGTAGTCCACCCATACGCTGGGAACTTTTAAACCAGTTGCTTAAAATTATTCACTAAATATTCATCATTTCACAATTAAATATGTAGAAACACTGCCACACTTAAAGTTTTGGATAACCGTTTAGTTACTGAGATATTTCAGGCCTAGATCGCCTAGGCGCCAGTAGAAACTTGTATTTTGGCTCTGACGTCAGCGAGGGTATAAATGTTAGGTCGCGGTGACGTCTTTGTCTTTTCCGGGTTTGCAGTTGTGTTAGTAAGATGTATTAGGCGTGTGTTGGTAGTTTGGCGGTTCCGACGTTCAGTTGGTAGCTCAGATCTTAGGTTGGCATTGCTGGAATCGGCCATGATGGCTCCCATGGCGTGGTACTCATTCTCGTAATATGAACTTGTAAATCTCCGTCGGGGTTGGTGCGGGTTACCTCTCTCCATGATCTGTAATTTTTGGATCGATTGTTCGATTAGCCTACGCAACTTAAGAATGCTGTTTGAACTTTGAATTTCATTTTAATAAACTTGAAGAATTTTGGAAAAGTGAACTGTTTCATTTCTGTAACTACTAAAATACCTTTTCAATATTTGGGTCATCAAATATTGTGGCGACCTTTTAGCATTCTCGTTGCATCCTGGCAACATGGTCAAACTAAATTAAAGTATGCAACAAACTTTCTTTGGACAGTAAGGTGCTACCAAGACTGTTAGTTAAGGTACTTAAGCGATACTCGACCCCGGTAGGCAGCTTTTGTCCTTACACGCTGAGATTTGACATAGTGAGTTGATGTTAGCCAAGAATGCCTTTAAGAAGACGAAGAAGCCATTATCAACAGCTCACCGAGTTTGAACGAGGTCGTGTAATAGGGCTACGAGAAGGTGGATTTTCTTTTCGCGATATTGCAGAAAGACTTGGCCGGAATGTATCCACTGTGCATGATTGTTGGGTGCAGTGGTCAAGGGATGGTACTGCCTCAAGAAGACCGGGTTCCGGGAGGCCACGTGGCACTACTGAGAGGGAAGACCGCCGTATTCGGCGTACAGCTGTGGCGCATCGTACTGCGTCTGCGGCAGAAATTCGAGCTGCAGTTGGTACCACAGTGACACAACGAACTGTTAGAAATCGGTTACTTCAAGGACAGCTCCGAGCCAGGCGCCCTGTAGCGTGCATTCCACTGACTACAAGCCATCGCCGTTTGCGACTCCAGTGGTGTCAAGCCAGAGCTCATTGGAGGACGGAGTGGAGATCTGTTGTGTTTTCTGATGAAAGCAGGTTCTGCCTTGGTGCCAGTGATGGCCGAGTGTTGGTCAGAAGGAGGCCAGGGGAACGCCTGCAACCAAACTGTCTGCGGCCTAGACACACTGGACCTACACCTGGAGTCATGGTCTGGGGAGCAATTTCCTATGACAGCAGGAGCACTCTTGTGGTTATACCAAACACACTGACTGCAAATTTGTACGTCAGTCTGGTAATTCAACCTGTAGTGCTGCCATTCATGAACAGCATTCAAGGGGGAGTTTTTCAACAGGATAACGCTCGCCCTCATATCGCTGTTGTCTCGCAACGTGCTCTACAGAGTGTCGACATGTTACCTTGGCCTGCGAGATCACCAGATCTGTCTCCAATTGAACACGTATGGGATATCATTGGACGACAACTCCAGCATCATCCACAGCCAGCACTGACCGTCCCAGTATTGACAGCACAAGTACAACAAGCATGGAACTCCATACCACAAAGTGACATTCGAAACCTGTATGACACAATGCATTCACGTTTGCAGGCTTGCATTCAAAATTCTGGAGGTTACACCGGCTATTAATTTAACAGTATTTCACATTTGAAATGCATTTTCTTGAGCTTAAATTAACCTGTGATCTTGAAAATTTAATCAATTAAACATGTTAACTTGACAAATGCATTGTCCAAATTTCATTACTCTACAATAATTTTTTCTTGGTGTTGGGATTTTTTTTTCCGTCTGTGTATTTACTTACGAATGACGAAGGTTGACAAAAACAAACGCTTGATTACAGGAGTCAAATGCCAACTGGAAGGGTACAGCAAACAGGGCAAAATATCCGACAGAGACCGAGTGGGGCAGCGAGTCACGCAGACTGACACGCGTTTCCGCCGGATTTTGCGAATTACGGAACCGCTTAATTTTGTGCGGGATCCGCCAGACTATCTAATGATGCGGGATCCCGCTTTGCTGGATTGCAGTCCCTAACAATAACCTTAAATTTTGAAATCTTTGTTTTGTGAGTGCTCCTCACATGAAAACCAATGAATGGATTTCAGCAAAACTGCAGGTCATCATTTACAATGTAGGATACTTTTTCCCCTGAAGAGTACCATATTTCTTTCATGATACTGAGGCCAGAATCTTAGACTGTTGCTGTGTGAATATAAATATAAACAGTATCTACTATTATTATTAATATTACTTCGCGATTCACTAAAAGTGTGTGGCAGAGGGTGCATTGCACCTATCTGGGTAGGTAATGGTTTGGAAGGGATATACGGGATATAGCAGGAGGCGCCCATGGGCTATTGTGAGGAACCATCCCAGCATTCGCATGGAGCGATCCGGGGAAGCCTTGGAAAACCAGATCAGGATGGCCGAAGTACTTTTTCAAAAACTACTCCTGTCGGATTTTATGTTTAGTCGCCCGGTAAATCCTTTCTATTCCACTCCCTAATCGCTCGTGGAGTACAGAAATGAATCGGTTCTGGCCCTGATTTCTCTTATCTTATTCTCGCGATCATTCCGGGATATGAATGTTGCTGGTAGCAATATTTGTTTACTGTCATTCCGAAATACGTCAGTCGAGAATTTTTCAATTAGCTTCTGTCGAGAGCAACGGATTTGGTGCTCCAGGTCTTCCCAACCTAACTCCTTCAACATCGCACTTACGCTTTCCCTCCAACTATATATACCTGTCAAGAATCGGGCGGCTCTTCTTTGGACCATCTCTAATTCCTCCATTAATCCCTTTTGATGGGGACCCCATACAGAGCAACAATATTCTAAGTGAGGCCGCACTAGTGACTTGTATGCAATCGATTTAACGTCCGGAGTGCATTGTTTTAAATTACGACCTAGAAATCGAAGCATACGATTTGCTTTCCCAATTACATTCTCGAAATGCTCATTCCACGACAAATTATTACGAATTGTTACCCCTAGGTATTTAGCGAAATCTACCGTTCTAAGGACAGTGCCATTAATAATATGTTCAAAGCTAATTGGTGTGACCTTTTTACTTACATGCATGACCTGGCACTTTTTAGCGTTTAACACCAACTGCCAATCTTTACACCACGCAATTATTTTCATAATATCGTCTTGTAACATAGCGCAGTCGTCTTGGGTTGTGATTTCACGATAAATAATAGCATCATCGGCAAATAATCTTTTCATCCCCCTTATTATGTCGCACAAATCATTAATGTATATGAGAAACAACAGAGGCCCTATCACGCTTCTCTGAGAAACCCCGGACCTCACTTCAGTAAGTGATTAACGCTCACTGTCGAGAACTACACACAGTTCTGCCCTCCAGAAAGTCTGCAACCCAGTCACAAATTTGTCTAGATATGCTGTAGCCATGAAGTTTCTCCTAAGTAACCTAGTGTGAGGCACAGTGTCGAAAGCTTTTTTAAAGTCTAATAGAACTAAATCAACCTGGGATTGCTCATCTGTAATACGGCTCAAGTCGTGAATTAAAAGAGCAAGTTGTGTTTCGCAGCATCGGCCTTTCCTGAATCCATGTTGATTTGGGTTTAAAAGCTCACCTTCATCCAAAAGCCGCATGACATTTGAATAGATGATGTGTTCTAAAATCCTGCAAAATATTGAGGTTAACGAGATCGGCCTATAATTTTGAGGATCATTAACATTCCCATTTTTAAACACTGGACTTACGATGGCGGTCTTCCATTCGGCTGGTATTTTTCCTTGATCCATGGAGGCAGTATATAATTTCATCAAATACGGCGCAATTTCCTTTGCGTACCTAGAGTAGAATCTTGTTGGAATACCGTCTGGTCCGGGAGCCTTATTGGGATTTACATTCATAAGCAGTTTAGTTATTCCCTCGACATCGAGAAGGCTGAAGAAGGCTGGAGTATAACAGCCAAAAGCTTAGATAATCCAATAAATGACGCATCATAGCCCGTAATCATTTATAAGTGTTGTTTGGGTTCTTGCATGTATCAAGCAAAAACCAATCATTTTAGCGAATATTTGACTAGGGATTTTATTATATGACAAACAGCACCATTTCAAATATTGTTTGCAGAGAAGCTATGTTTACAATACTGAAGTGTGCATCTGTGTTAACCATAACCACAAAATCTTCTGAATTAATGACAGTTTGAAGGGGTGGTAGAAACGTGATGTACAGAAAGACATGTTTAAAACATCTGCATAAAAACTAATTCACAATGACATGTTTCACATCCCAGAGGTACTTCCTCAGCAGGGATCCATGGAACAAGATTGATAAATAAATAAATAGTACTACAGGAAGAGATCGAAGGTAATTGGAATGAGGGTGATGCTCCTCTGCTTTTTTCAACATTTCTTTGATATTTTACTTGTTAATTAACAGCACAAATCTCATAATCCAAGGCGAGAAATTTGTGGATACATCTAGTTTATAAATGTAATAAAACAGTAACTGACAAAAAGTCATTTCATCAGTTAGAAAGAAGTTTTCTTATAAAATATGTGAGACTGTAATGGAATACATTTGAAAAAATAATAATAATAATGTTGGTATTGTTAGTAAGCTACAGATCAATGGTAATTATTATTATTAATCATTATTGCCCTTGAGGACAGTGTTTAAACTCAAATTATTCATGATTAATCAGTTTTTGTTTGTATTTGTCTTCTTCCTCTTCTCTTCCCAAAACCTCTTCATACGCTCACTGTGTTCCTGTTTCCTTTGTTCAGTCCATTTTGTTCCTGTTTTCTTCTGTACTTTAAATTTTGAGTTCATAATTTTGTTCCTGAATTGTCCCCTTTCCCGTGTCATTTCCTTGCTGATCCCTGCGTGATTCAAGTCCTCTTCTATTTCCTGGAACCAATTGGTTTTCCTGAGTGAACCATTTACCACATCAAAGATCCTCTTTGTGAGTCTAGTGCTGTTCATTCGCTGTAAATGTCCATAGAATTGTAATCTACGTCTTCTGATCATGTCTGTCAATCTATCTGTATGTTCGTATAGTTCTTTCGTTGGTATTTTCATCCATATACTGTCTTTATATATTGCTCCAAAAATTTTTCTAAGGATTTTGCGTTCAACTTTTTCCGCTTCTGTTATGCCTGAAGCCCCAATCGTTGTTGTTTCTGATGCATATAATGCTTCTGGCAGTACCACTGTTTTGTAATGTCTGAGTTTGGCCTGTCTTGATATATTTCTTTTGTTATAATATGACCATGTGAGTCTATAAGCCTTCTGAAGCTTTTCTGATCTTTCTGAATTTGATAGCTTGTTAGATCCTCCTACTTGTATGTATTCCCCTAGATATTTGAATTTCTCAACTCTTTTTATGTTTCCAAATTTTGTGTATATTGTTTGTACATTGTTGTTTTGTTTCTCCATGTACTGCGTTTCCTCATACGAAATTTGTAGCCCTGTTTTGGCGGCAATTTGATGTAGCTGTTCCAATGCATCTTGTGCTTCCTGCCTATTGTTGCTGAGAATTGCCAGGTCATCCGCAAATGCCAGGCATCTGATGATTGTTTTGGTATGTCGTGTTCTTCCTAGCTGTATTCCTTTGACCTGCGTTTCCCATTGTTTTATAACTTTGTCCAATACCATGTTAAATAAAATTGGTGATAATCCATCTCCTTGCCTGACACCCGTGCAAATTTTGAATGGTTCTGATGTTTCTCCCATAAATTTCACTTTAGACGTGGTATCCGTGAGTGTTTGTTGTATCAGAGCCCTTGTCTTCTTGTCTATGCCGTATTCTCTCACTATGTCAAAGAGCGTCTGTCTGTCTATGGAATCATATGCCTTCCTGAAATCCACAAATGTTACTACGGTATTGTTTGTTTGTCTTATCTTCAGGAGTGTTCTCAGATTCCAGATTTGTTCTATGCATGACCTTCCTTTTCTAAAGCCTGCCTGGTATTCACCTATTTGTGGATCTACCTGAGGTTCTAGCCTGTTCAGTAGGGCTTTGGAGAGGATTTTATAAATGACTGGCAGCAAGGAGATACCTCTGTAATTGTTGGGATCCGTCTTGTCACCCTGTTTATGTAAGGGATGTATTAGTGCACATTTCCATTCTTGTGGAATTTTCTCTGTGGCCCAAATATCTGTAATAATTTTATGAATTTTGTTTGTGAGATTTTCGTCTTCAAGCTTCCAGAACTCGGCAATAATGCCATCTTCTCCTGGTGCTCTGTTGTTTTTCAGTTGTTTTATGATCTCCTTTATCTCTTCGAGTGTGGGTGGTGTAGAGTCCGGATTTGGTGTAGTTTCTGTTAGAGTCAATTTTCCCGTCGGTTTCTCGCAGTTGAGATTTTCAAAGTATTGTGCCAGAATTTTGCAGTTAGCTTTGGTATTCATCTCAAAGATCAATGGTAATATATATATATATATATCTGACAGTTTGTCTGGATAAATTACACCACCGCCGCTTCAGAACTTCGGAGATGGATACTTGCATACCAAAATATCCTAGATACCAGACACCCACCTGGCCTCAACCACCGATAAAATTCCTATCTTTGATGCATCACTCATAATTATCAGTATTATCATTATCGCCATTTAACTATTTACAATTTTGTTTTTCAAAATTTATTTGTCCAGTTTTTGTTTTTGTTTCAACATTCCAAAACCATTTTGGCATATTACTAATTCTATCGCCATCTGCGACATACATATTTATATATAACATCTCAGTCTCCCCCGAGCGCACATTTAGCGGAACAACGCCACACTGTGTTCATGACACAGAAACTGTACCACGCAGCTCACTCGTGCCGTAACACTTCTCGCGTTATTTATAATCTTGCTTTACTTTAAAATCATTTTCAACTATGGAACAAGAAAAATTGATTAATTTGGTGCGTGACCACCCTGAAATTCAAAATACCACTCATAATAAATACATAAAAATTAAATTTAAACTAGAAATTTGGCCCAGGATCACCAATGAGCCCAACAAGTGGCTAGTAAATTCAGCATTTATTTATCATAGAACTGTCCACTTATAATTTTCACTTTTATTTTCGCTTTTTGAATTTTAATAAAACTTAAAAAAGATTGATATGTAGGCTATTATTACATTATTTGTTTTCTTATTATTTGTACTACATAATTCAATAGTGTCCCCGAGGAAATCTTTTTCCCTTACGGTGGCACACGTCTGACTGAATTGAGCTCTTCTCCTTATTATCACTCTTCAAAGCAACCTCCGTCCAACTCCTAACGAGAGAGGGAGGATTCTTGTGAAGACAATTTCCCAAATAATTTGTTGAACACTGATTTTTGGTTCCAATTAGAGATGGTTCAAAAATAACTAAACTGCTACAAATAACCGTTATTTTAAAAACGCCGTTTAGCAAGTATGCGAGTTATTCAAATAACTGTCAGCAACTCGATCTGACAGCGCTGTAATTGTTTGTCGACCGTCCGCTACGAGTGCATCAGTCACCGCTTATTGCTTCTCTCACCGTTATTAACTACGATAGCGACCACTAGAGGACACCACCTGTGGAAACCGCTTTTTACTACTTTTGACCGTTATTAACCGCGATACCGACCAACAGCTGTCGCTACTACTGACGACGTCAAATACTACTTTGCAGATATTATTTGCGATGGGGTCCAAAATTTATCATATTTCTACGATTTAATGACCATTAAACCGGTTTTCAGCATCCATCGTAAACCACTTGATTATGCTTTTTGTTACTGCTGTTTACCCGTGTTATAGCGTCTGTGCCAGTTGAAGGCATTATTAACTTCGATAGCGACCACTAGAGGACACCTATGTAAACAGCTGTTTACTATCATTCACCGTTATTAACTGCAATAGTGGCCAACAGATGAGAAACCATCGAAAAGCGCTAGTTTGAAAGTGGAATGTAATATATACCTTTGTCTGGTTTAAAATTAATCCTGTTCCTAACTCCTATATACCAAGCCAAGACTTCCCCTAATGGTTAAATAAGTAAGAATAATTCAAGGTATCAGTTACTGTTTCGCATGTTGTAACGCTTTAATATTTGACAAATAAAACTTGTAGAAGATGTCAAAAGCCTTTAAATTTTCAATTAAATTCACTCACAATGTATTAGTTTAGGTATGAATAGACAATATGATGAGTTTTCATGTTTGGTTGAAAGTGATGACATTATTGATAAATCATGTTTCCACCACAAAGAAATAATAGAACTATCTGGAAAATATTTTTTCCTCGTTAACATCTCCTTTAAAAAAAAAACATAATGTTAGACTATAGAAAGACTGCACAAAGCATCAGTCTTGGGATCATTAGTTACTTTTTATCAATTTTCTCTTGCTAGTGTCTCTGTGTAGCACATAAGGTATAAAATTTTCCTTTGGACAGATAAATATTTCTTCTGGATAGTAAAGGTCTTAATTAGATTTAAATGTGTTCCAGATTTGTGGTGCAAGTTAAGGTATATGAATGTCTGAAGTACTATCTACTTATACACAATTTATGAATTGTTGGAAAATGGAGCAAAGTTGATAAATTTCATTCTGAACTTTTAGAGGAAGGCAGAAGGTTGATATTTATTTATTTCAGTAAAGGCTACACGACGTAAATAACTAATAGTATTTAAGAGGTTCCTCTGAAGTTTATGATATACTATGCTGATATAATAAAGCCTTTTTGTGAAAGTAAGTATAAAGAAGTGATATAACATGAAAAACTGCAGTACTGAAGTGGAAGTGGACAAATATAAGTTCATACTGCTACAGAAAACTAATTCAGGTGAAACGTAAACTAAAACATATTGATGTAGGTCAGTGGCGTAGCTAGCGTGGGTGACACCCGGGGCGGATATCGATGGTGTCACCCCTCGAAAATTTAAATTCAAAATTAAGTAAAAAATAATATCTTGTAAGTGTAAAATATCATATTAATAAAATATAATTAAATAAACATTTATTGTTATTAAAAATTATAGTTAATAACATTGTAATATTAACTTCATTTAAAAAAAACAACACAATAAACTAAAAACAATCTTCTCTTTTTAGCTTTAACAGCTGCAAACTTGTAAATCACATCTTCAAAATTATCAATTTTAGTTACTTTATGTTCAATAATCAATATGGCAAGATTTTAGCCACTTGTTGCTCACCGGTGATAGAAAGTGGTTTTACAGAGGCCTCTGAAGATCGGGCCTCAGTCCGACACTCGGCCGTCATTGGATTGGTTTATGTTTTGACGGTGCGGATCAGTATCGGCCTACTAGATGTGGAGAAGCGCAACGAGAGAGTTCGGAAATATACCTTCCCTTACGACTAAATGTTGTTTTCATGTTATTATTTGCCTTAAAAAAAGTATTTTTTTCATCCATGTTCATCAGACGTTCGTAAAATGTAGGAAGAGTCCTAGCATCTTCGCATTAAAAAAATCAGAGCTTTGCCAGAGTTGAAGACCAATTTTACGACCCACAAAAATTGCAGCCGAAATCCGCATTTGTAACCGAACCTCCCACACCCGAATCGCACGCCGTAACCAGACGCAAGACTAATCTAGAAGTACTGAAAAATATGTATTCAAACACATAAAAATGGATTCGTGTCTTTTGATAACAAAAATATATGGTATAGAAAAAGAATATGTTTATTTTATCATGTTTGAAAACTTATTTTTCATCACACCTATATTCGGACTGGTGACTCAAATGATTAATGCGTGCGATTTGAAAACTGTAGGTCCGGGTTCAAATCCCGGTCTCGACTCTAATTTTTGCGGGCCTTAAAATTGACTTTTACCAATGGCAAAGCTTTTATCTTTTAATGCGAAGGACTCTCGGTGGTTTGAATTTCACTTTAATCTGTAGGTCTTCTTTTCAAGTTAGGTGACTACGATAAGGTGCACTGCGAGTTTCCAAATAAGAAACTCTGTGACTAGAACATTGAGATAACATAAAATTATTATTTTTACTATACAAAATCTATACGACGTATATTTAAATTAAAATATGTTATAATCTCGTTCTTCACTAACATAAAGTATTGAGTGAATCGAAAAGAACCTCAGACAAAACAAACACGTCAAGTGCGAGTGATTGACATTTCATTGAGGTTGCGTTGATACTGTTAATACTGCGCTGGGATACTATTTTTGTACATAAAATATCAACCAGTTAGGTGATTACGTGAGTCAGTTAAAAAAGTATTTTAATGTACATTCGTACCAAAACTGTGCAGAATAAAGTACAGTACTCTATAATAAAGTAGGGTGTCAAACCTACCTGTCATCCCCAACACTGATTCCCTGAAACAATCACTTGTAAACGTTAAAGGAGACTAAAGACCGGGTAGGAACGGCGAGCTATAGAAAAGTTTGGACGCGAGGGGGCGAGCCGTCACTCGGCCGGCAGTCGTTGCGGTTACGGTACAGGCCAGTATTGGCAAAGTGCAGTTCGACCTTTACACTTTGCAACTAATACACAAACTGGTGCAAATTAAAATCCCAGCACCCAGACGGTGTTGTGATAAACGAATGAAATTTGGCCCCAAATATGCCCGCATGAAGAGTTTAAGTGATTTAACATTAAAAGTTTTACATGTAATAATGTGAGAATTACGGTGCTATATATTATGTAAATTGCAATTTTTTATTTATTTTTTTATCGTATAAGTGGCGAACAGTGTGGTGTCACATGACACGTGGTTGCCCAAAAGTTTTTGTTGTCCAAGTATGCCAAGGCGAAGAGTGACAACTCTCTACACCCAAATGTTTAACAGTGAGAGAGGTCGGAGAATTGACGTGTTTTGAAAGTGTGCATCATATCGTGAAATCTCCAGAACGATTTGCCGCAGTGCAATGTCAGTATAAAGACTTGTTACACAGTAATGAAAAAAAGCTCTAATACTCCTAGAGCAGGCACAGGTCCATACAGATAGCACGTGAAGACTGCCAAATTGTGTGGGTGGCTGTTGTTGGCAGATGGTTGACTGCAGGCCAAATCCAAGTAGTGGTTACACATAGTCACACCCCGCCTCCGCCCCTCCCCGGATGATTGTAAACTAATTGCTTGAAGCTGGGTTACACTCTCTGGCCCCTGTGCATTGTGTCCCATTAATCTCATTGCCATCATCATCTACCCTGGTATAATGCGAAACACAAATGGACATGTGAATGGCGTACATTTGTGTTTAGAGACGAGTCTCAATTCTGTCTGTGGCAAAGTGATAATCGACGACATGTTCGCAGGCGTAGTGGAGGAATCGCTTATCTGCTGTGATTTCAGAACCTCACGCAAGTGCCGTTACCGGTGTCATGTTTTGGTGGCAATCAGATTCGACTAGCATGACTGAGTCGGCTGTTGTTGAAGGCAATGACAGCTCATCACTATGTGGACGGGGTACTACATCTTATTGTGATACCCTACATGTTCAACAACCGAATCGTATTTTCCAACAAGACAGTGCCCGTCCTCATACTGCGGCAATTGTCACATAAGCCTTGCAAGGAGTTTCGATCACAATATGGACAGCACGGTTCCCAGATTTGTCCCAAATAGAGCATTTCTAGGATACCAGTAGTAGACACATTAGATCACATGGTCATCCAGCACAAACTGTGCAACAACTGACTGCAAAAGACATGCACGCATAGTGAGACATACACCAAGAAGACATCCGAACACTTGTGTCAATGCCGGCAAGGATCCACGAAAGTATTGGTGCTCAAGTTGGGCGCATTTCTCACTGACAACTGTAAAAGGTAATAACTTAGCCTGATCCATTTCCATTTGTTATTATTTCTTTTAGGTATGACCCTGGATATATTTTCAAAGTTTCCTAAAATTCTACCATTCATGTATGCGTGTTGTGATTTTAATTTCCGCCATTGTAACTATAGGGCGACCATAAGATTTCGCTATAAACTTAAAAAAGTCGAAAAGTACCCATTTGTTATTGAAATGTTAACATAGGCTATATTTAAATGACTTCACAACCTCGGTATTTGGAGGACCAAGGGATATTGAGAGGAAAGTTAACAGAAGTGGCTTGATTGAAGTAGAAGCAATTCCAGACCCAGATGGGGTCCCATTGGAGCAAACCCAAGATCCGAGTCCCACAAATTGTGAGACCCTGGGGGATACTGTATAGTCAAAGAAGCAACTCTACATTAAGTTCCTTCATAAAAATAGAGGAATAAATATAATATAAAATCATAATTAAACGTAATTTAAAATAAAATAAAACCAACGGTCAGGTAATAAAAGAACATGCCTTTGAGATATCTGCCGCCTTTACATGAAGTACTTAATAAGTGAAGTATTTTACTACCCGCCTAAGAAATAAGTAGCTACAGACTCCTAAATATAATATGTATCGAAGCCCATCTCCATGTGTAAATTTTAGATTTCTAGCACCGCTCAGTAGCGTATAAATAAAGATGTAAACGGCTCGAATGTTCGTTCAGTTTATGATTAAAGCTCAATTTTTGTTCAGGAACAGAAGTTCGACATCCCTGTCGATTTAAGGAACCCATAAGAATGTAGGTACATGTATTCGACAAAGAGGTTACCCATAATAGAAATCTTCTTCTGTAATTATGATGGAAAATTCTTAGAGAATCATACGCTTATTTATTTGATCGCGATCATATTTGTATATTCTCAATCAGAAGAAAGCATATCAAACTTACATGAACCTAGAGTTAAAGTGCTTAGGGGGCATCCATAAATTACGTGAGGTGAAATAGGGGCGGGGTGCAGCGAATCTCACCAATTCTCACGTGAGATTTTTTAAAATTGTGTTGGACTGTAGAGCTAAAAAAAAAAAAAGGTGTTTACAAATGACGCAGATGTCGATTTTAGGGAGGTATTTCGTCGAAAAGTGTGGGTGTAACCGGCTTTGGGAGGGTGAGACCTAAAAAAACGTGTCTCAAAAAGTTGCGAGGGCGATCCGTAGGGGGAGGGGGGGGGGGTCTGACGGGACCAGATCTCACGAAATCTCACCAGAAAGGGGGGGGGGAGGGTCCGAAAATCCGGAAAAACACCTCACGTAATTTATGGATGTCCCCTTACTAATGTTACGATTTCGCTAGCAAGATACGCGGTTCCGACTGTTTTAAACACATGCCCTACAAAAACCGATTACCGACAGACGATAACACTTGCACTTGTCCGGATTAACTTGAAACCTGACCGTATTGCTAGTTTAATGCAGTTTTCCGAATCATTTTATTTGCATAAATGCGAACATGATACGATTTCATGTCGAGTATAGGTGCACTGTCGACAAAAGGAAGGTAGCGCAGAGTGTATATCGGATAACACGAAATGTACTCAATTCGAATCTGTCAGATGATAAATTCAAAAATTACTAGAAAATACTTCAAGTCACTTGTGAATCTTAGGTAGAAAGCTAATAGAATTTTAAAAAAAGCAAAACAATTTTGAAGCCTAGACTATGCGTATTCCAGCATACGCTTGGTTGCTTTTTTTCATTTTCAAAGGAAAATCTAACATTTTTCTTGAAATAATTTCGAGGAATTACAATTTAACTGCCTAATTAACATGATTTTAACAATTTTAGATATATCCTTTAATTTTAAAACTTCCTCTCTTAATACAAGAAAACTTACATTATATCCACCGCCGCTCGTAACAAACCAAACAACTGTGACGGACGGCAAGCACAACGAGTTCGTGTGATTGTTGGAGCAACAGAGCGATGCTCTATTGTTTAAGCGCGCGGTGTAGCCAATAATATTATTATACTCTACTGTACTGGATCGTATTTGAAAAAGCGATAGATCAACTTAAAAAGAAATATTCAGAACATTAAACGTAGACGTGTTTCGACACCAAAGGATAAAAGAAATCTATAAAAAATATATACATATATTTTTTTTTTGTATCACACTAATTTCGATTACTATTTTCGAAATCCGGGTGTCACCCCCAAACGGGTGACACCCGGGGCGGACCGCCCCCCCCCCCCCCTAGCTACGCCACTGATGTAGGTGCCACATTTGTATGGCCGATAAATAATATGCACAAGAAGCAGTATTGTGAAAGTATAACATTCTTAAGGTCACTTATGTTGGAAACGCATGTCACCATCTAATTTCCACACTTCAAATTAAGAGAAAAACTGCCCACACACATATATAACAAATTTGTTATTCTGAAAGTGAAACTGCAACTGATTTATGAGGAAAGAGTGCGATAAAACAACATACAAATTAGTTAAATAAACCTTCTGGAATCAGTTATTCAAGTTCAGGTAACACTTTATGGTGGATGGAAAATATGCGGCAAACATCATTACATTTTCTTCCAGGTCGAAATAAATGTTTTCACAAAAATTCATCCCACATTGTTTGATTTCGGATCGGTTCATTTACAGATTCTTAAGGAATAGATAACATTACGATCTTTGTTTCACTATTCCCACAATTAGTTTCAAACAGCAAACCATACGGTATTTACATTTCAAATTACTTTTATGTACATGTGTAACAACATATTTAAATTGCAGCTGGTCTGTTATTGGCACACATTTACAACATTTCTAAAATAAACTATACATATAACTAAAGCCACACAAAACTTAATGCGACATGCGAATTAATGGCCAGACTGTCAAAATTGTTTACTTTCAGTAAAGTTAATTGCCTGTTCTTTACGAGTACGCAACGCATAATGCTGTATTTGTTGCATATATTCATAAAAACTCCTACCACAAGTTCATTAGTTTCAAACAGAAAAATATATTGACACGTAATCTAAACTGCCCACATCAGATTATTTTTATATATCGTAAATCCCTAATTCACTTATACTTCATTTCCTCCTGTTTGATCACGTTATACACAAACCGCTAAAGCTGGTCGTGTTAAAATTCTATATTAATTTACAAAGGCATCACTGCCACTTAATAAACAGACACATTAACACAAGTCGAAGGCATATGTAATGTCTCTGACAATTACAATGGAAGCCGCTTATTTGAAAGCCGCTATTGGTGACCTATCGATAACGCTAATAAGCGGCTTTTCGTGACGTCAGGGCTATTTCGCTATTTTTGGAGGCGTGGCCGCTTTTTCCTCACATCCGGTTATTTGACATTTCCGGCTATTTGCAACAAGAGAAGAGCGTTTCTGAGCAGAGATTTTTGTGTCGTCTCCATAGATATTATATCGGAAAAAATAACTATACGCTATTTCTAACGGTTAAAAAAAGCGATTAGAAAAAAGAAGCAATAACTGAATAACGTATTACTGAAAAAAAAGCTGTTTGCCCATCTCTAGTTCTAAGTATTTCTTATGTTCTATTATGTAGTTTTCCTAAAAATATAATCTTATCTATATCTATAAAACGAAAACCGGACATATTAGTCGTATAAAAACTCGGAAACTATGGGGAAGATTTCGATGGAGTTTTCACCGTTTTAAAGCTTAGAATCTTAATTCACTTGTCTGGCATGTCTTATGTTTCAACGTTAAATAATGTAGGAGCATTAAATGAAATTCTGAACGTATGGTGAGAAATTCCACAGGAGGAATCACTAGATGCCGCATACTCCGCACTAAACACACAACACAATTAAAGCAATAAGATAACTTATAGTAATAACTATTTTGCACACTAAACAAAACTTTAAGTATTCTTTCTTTTAATTCGATATATTCAATTTTTAAAAGCCATAGCTTGAAGTATTCTTTCCTTTAATTCGGGATATCAATTTTTAAACGACATGGATAGCCGTAAAAACAACAGAGATTTTCTTTAAGCACGATCTCTGGACTATATCTCTGGCATTCTGTATTAGTCTTCTGTTTACGATAATTTTATTCCGGATTCATTTTTGATATTTTATCTGCAGAGTTAAAGGATCTGGCGTTTCGAGCCACAAGTATATCCATTCACTTCGCAATTGAATCAAACGTGAGTTTTTAACATAGTCTAGGGTTGTTCGGTAATGTAGTAATGTAATTTCTTAACCAAATTATCGAAGCTTGATATACATTAATCTTTTCGGACGAATGAAAATACTATACGTGCAAATAATCTTCAGCCCACCAGTTTCTTGGTAGGGGGCGGGTGAATGTAAATTTCCTTTAATTCCGAAAAAGTTTGCGCGTATTTTATGAAACTTTGTACAAATATTTCTCATTGCGGGAATAAAAATAGGGTATGGCTAAATCTATGCCAACTATACCGGGCAACGCCGGGAATTCCACTAGTATATATTTAAAAATAGACGTGTGTTTACCTATATTTCACTTTTCAGCCACCACTATCTAGCACAGATCACTGGTGTTTGTGTGTGGAAGTAGCATGGAGTTTCCTGTTGTGCACAACGTTGGCCGAATGTCGATAGCTGTGTGGATGTGGAAGATATGGTGGTTAAAAATGGTCGATGCAGGGCATTTTCGTATTTAGACCAAAGGCATGTGTCTCCGTATATGTCACTCGGCTGCCACAACTACAAAGCATAGACCATTGGCGTTTGTGTGTGGTAGTGGTATCGTGTCTCCTATCATGTACTATGGTGGTTAGATGTCGGTAGCTATGGGGGTGTGGGAGATATGGCGGCACTTTTATATTTCTACCATAAACGTATGTGTCACTTTTCAGCCAAAACTGTCTAGCACATATCACTGGTGTTTGTGTGTGGTAGTAGCACAGAGTCACCCGTCGATCACAACGTTGTCAGAATTTCGGTAACTATGAGAGTGTGGGAGATATGGTGGTTAAAATTGATCGATCGAAGATATTTTCGTATTTCGACGAAAGACATGAATGTCCGTATATTTTACTTTGCTGCCTGAACTACATAGCGCAGATGACTGGCGTTTGTGTTTGGTAATATCATCGAGTCTCCAATCATGCTCTATGGTGGTTAGATGTCGGTAGCTGTCAATCCAAATTCATTACAAACACGAATAAGTCATGGGTACCAGCTAGTATGAAATAAAAGAGAGATATATTCTTATAAGTGTCATATACCATCAAACGCTAAATAATTAAATAAATAACCACGAAAATACTGCCAGATTTTCTTCAGTTTCAACTGGTATTTGAGCGTTGTGAAAATAACAGGTTGGATTATGCTGTGAATCTCCGCTCGAGTCATCCAGAAATAATGCATAAATCTATTGAGAATTCTCTTGGCACAGTAAAAGCCAGATGAGAATTTCTTCTTTCCATATACTCACTTTTCCATAGTTTCATCTGACTCAGCTTCTGATAAAGTAAAAACAATTTTCAAAGCTCAGCATCCCAGTCTGATTCAGAAATCAAAAATTAAGGGTTTGCATCGACATATTTTGGTTACACTTTTTTGTCGGATTTTCTCACAACACAACAATGCTCTGTAAACTGCCGCACGAAATTGCGTTATAATACACGCGGGCAACTGCCCTACACAGTTTCTGTTTTCGTGCTGCCTTGCCCTGTTCTGCGCTGCCCCTCCTGCACCAATGTGCGCCCGTCCTGAGTCATGTACTAAACTTCGTGAGGACAGGCTCTAAAATTGCGGTAGTATATATAAATAAATTAATTTCTTGCATTGTGCCAAAATAATTTTAATCAAATAACAAAATCAGTAATTCTCTTTTGAGCTCTCGTGAATCTCCTCCACTTGAACGAGTACGGTTTTGGGAACGCGGAGAAGTGCCGGTGTAGTTAGGCGGTCTTCTGCCAATGATGCTCAAAATCAAGTTTTGAGCCTCCTGAAAGTAGAAAAAGATCTCTCTGCCATAGTGACACTATCTGGTAGTGTAGCAAGATTACACAAGTACTTGTTTACGTTGGGATACATTTTAGCATGACACATTCCATTAAATTAGAAATCGATTGCGGAATATTCTGATTCGGTTACAATTATACTATCCACAGCCAATAGTCGCTTATAATGACTGATACTGTAGTGTTGTCAATTACCTGCTTATAGTTGAATGCGATTTTTTTTTTACTGTTTCAATGTCTTCATTAGTATAGTTATAATTGACTTTCGGAATAAGAACGACTAGTTGAAATAAAGTATTTCAGGAGACAGACGGTCTTGTAGGTGATTTATTACAGAATCTAGAATTATGATGTATATGGCCACACGGAAATGCTGATTGAAGAGGTATGTCATTGGCTCTATGTATTTATCTCGACACTGTTCTGGGGCATTAAAATTCCATCGCAAATTTCTCGCCAAATTGTTTTGTCTCTTCAAAACATTTCGGAAAACTATGTCCTCCTGTTCAATTTGTTTATCTTAAAACACTCATTGTATCATTTATAGCGTCAGTAGAACTTTTGAAGTCAACTGAGTTTGTCTGCGATACTCTGCTCAAGGATACAGTTGTATGTATGTGAATCTGAAAAACAAAATATGATATATTTCGGTGTTGATGCGATGTAAACGTTAATTCAATTTGGCGTTTTATTTTAAATACACGAATTTATAAAAGTAACTAATAAAATCTACCTATACTGTTATAAATCTCTGGGCACCCTGCGTGTGTCTGATGGTATTGAAATGGCATCACGCAAAAAATACTTCAGCAATTCATATGGTATTTTAAAATTTAAAGAGCATATGTTCAAATTTAAAATCTGCAAAAACGGCTTATGACTTGTATGTACTGAGGAACGGAGAACGACATTATAACCATTTCTAGAAAAAATAAATATGCATACAGATCATTATGTATTCGATATAAGCACTCCTTTCAAGAAACACTGACAAAAAGATTACACTATCGTCATACTTGCGGAGTCTCTGTCGCGACGGAGACTCCGATGCCGAAATATCGTGTGGAGACACCTTAATTACTCGGCTAGTCTCCCGAGAAGACTACATCCATTATCAACGCCGAGAAAGACTTCGTTACTATATACTAAAGAACCTCCTACTTCCTATTCGGTAATGTCACATTTACTCATTGCTTTTTAAAGATCAAACGTTATTACATATTCAATGAAGTGATTCGTTTAAAAGCGTGAAAATTAAAGCAACTGATAAACTAATAGCTCCGGAGTAGGAAATTATGTTCTTACAGAAAAAAGTAAAACGGTGATTACATATCAATTACCTTTGAAGCACGACATAAAAGAAGGTTTGAATTGAATGATCTGGGAATTTATTTTTCTCAGTTGCTTAATTAAATAGAATTGCTATAAAATAACGCTCATAACCTTTATATTGCAATGTACATTACAGGTTGTAGTATAAACCGTCATAAAGTTCGAATTACTTTTGATGAAACCAATAAGGAGTCACTGAAATTAAAAATTAATAGGAATTCTAATACCTTATGCTACATCGCATAAATTACAGAACTAAATCCATCGTGCATTATACATTAACAAAGAGTGTCAGTTGTCATTCTGTCCAGGCTGCATTTCAACCTAACCGCAACCTACACTAATATTGCCGTTCGAAAACAAAAGGTTGTTAATTTAATTTAATTTTAATTGCAATGGAGCGCACGCTCTGATATCAATTTCCCTACACACCCTTCTTCGAACTTTCTTGCACCCGTTTACCCTCTACAAATTTCAACTTTAAATTCTTTAAAGGTTTTTGGCAAATTATTAATCATTTCTCATGGGAATTTATTCCGATCCCTGACACAGAATCTTGTGCCTGGAATCGAGTGTCAGCTTATGGTCATATTCATATTTTCCCTCCCATGCATTACTTTTAATTCTTACACCAATATCTTTCCATGCTTCAACACCAATATACACCTTGTACATTCCTAAGACCCTCTTCACCCTCCTCCTGTGTTTCAATAAAACCCATTCCAGCTCTTTTATCTAGTCTGTTACTGATTGTGTTATGCGGTAATTTCCAAAAAAAATCTAGTAGCTCTTTTTTGTACCCTCTCCAGCTCCTGTATTTGATATTAAAAATGTGGGTCCCATACTACACTACCATATTCAAGCAATGGTCTGACCAAAGTTTTGTAACCCAATTCCTTTACTTCTCTCATAGATCCCCTCACCACTCTTAACAAGTGCTGTTCAATGTGTCCTGGACAGTTAAGCTTGTTATAAAATGTAATGCTAAGATATTTACATTTCAAGTCTTAAGCAAGCAAGTCTTTCCCCACCCTATAATCATAATCAACTTTTGGTTTATTATCTGTGTATCTAATAAGCTGACTCTTCTTTGCATTTATCTTCATCCCATGTTTACCAACCCGACTAGATATACTGTCCAGATCACCCTGCAGCTGTTTACAGTCCTCTACTGTTTTGATCATTTATATGGCATTCTGTCATATGCAAACAATCCAATTTCTGTTAGTAAAGGCATCAACTCAATTATTCAATAGAATAATGAATAGAAATGGCCCCAATGTGCTACTCTGCGACACTCCCATTTTTACTCCACTTCTTTTGATACTTCATTTCCTACCCTAACTTATTGTTTTACACCATTTAAAAATTCTTCTACCCAGTAAACCACTTTTTCATCCACTCGAATAGTTTTTACCTTATTTACTACCATTTTATGGCTCACTCTGTCAAAAGCCTTTGAAAGTGCTACATTGCCAATTTGGCCTCCCCTGTCCATTTCATCTGAAATAACTTGCATATACCCATGGAGGAAGGAATATATGGAGACGACGCAAGGGACCTTCGCCACATACTGGAGTGAAACCGGGTAGAGACAAGTGGGGAGGGGAGGCCGCCATATTGCTTGACCAGAGAAACACGGAAATATGCACAGAAACCTCAAGGGAATCATAAGACAACCGAGGCACCGCAATTTGATGATGGATTAATATGTAACTCGACGAGACACATCAAAAATGAAGAATAAAATGTTTTGATATCGTGCTTAGTTCTCGAGATATAGTGTCTCAAAAGAGTGGAGTTTCTGGTTGAAATTCAGAAGAAACGTGTTCCCAAAGTCAAATTTGGTGATAGATTCTTATGTAACACGACGATACAAATCGAAAATAAAGAATAAAATTTTTCGATATCTCGCTTAGTTCGCGAGATATACTGTCTCAAAAGTGAGGTTGTTAGGTTATGAGGGGATTCAACGATAACCGTGGCGCCGCAATTTGATGATGATTTCTTATGTAACTCGATGAGGGAAACTGAAAGTAAAGAATAAAATTTTTTGATATCTCGCTTAGTTCTCGAGAAATTGTACTTTAAAATTGACGTGGTTAGGTTGAAATGCGGCCTGGACCAGAAAAAAACTATCGCCATATCCATATTTGATGATGAATTCGGACGTAACATAATGAGCAGGTAATTCTTTTTAACTTGAATAACAAACTGTTTATTTCTACAGTCCTTAAATTTTAGTTGATGTTCAAATAGGTTATATTTTCACATTCTATTTCAGTAATTGACAAGGAAGATTTCAAAATCTAGAAATATACTTGTAGACATATTTACAAACAGAAAAAAGTCATATCTGAAATTAAAAAAAAAGCATAAGTCAATGTTTAGAGCTTTAAAAAAAATTAATACTTCATAAAACCTCATAGTTTCTGAGCTTACTTACAAGATATTGTACTGGTAGTGGCCTATATAATTTTGCTACAAAAATCAGTACATTCAAAAATCAGAAGCTAACAGCTAATAATAAATAAATTGTTTGTTCTCTTCTGGTATACACCGCATTTCAACCTGCCGACATTTCCATTAATATTGCCGCTACAAAACCAAACTATGTAGACACATCTAAACACAAGAAATGTATCGCGAACTACATTTCCGTCAACAAAGTTTATTTCATCACGTTTAGTAGTTCGCACAGAACAAATTATCACGATTAATTTCATCGTGCAATTTCAGTGTAAACTTAAACGTAAGTAATGAATGCAGAATACCATATTCACTGTGTCGCGATGTAAACATGACCCGTTTAAATTAAATTTCCAACATTTGTCTACAATAAGGCTAGCTTTTCAGGTACAAAATAGTAACATATGCTAATTGTCTACACTACACCAACAAAAATTTGAGAATAATATGATCATATTGAGAGCAATGAATAAATTTATAGCGAATGGCACTAATGTTGCGGTTGCCTGTCAGATACTTCAAGAACGATAATTACAATGTGACTTACTTATGAAACGCTATTACAGGTTTTTTCCTATCTCGTCTGTTTGTGCAACCATATGCATCACAACTTGGCATTATAGAAAACTTTAGAATATTAGAACATGAAATATTCTCAGCAGCTGACACAGTGCAAACAGCCCAATGTTTTGGTACTCCTACGATGTCCGCCGCGCAGGCACAGTTTTTTCACGAGGTTTCACGGATTTCGCGTTATCTCGTCTCCATATATTCCTTCCTCCATGCATATACTCCACCAACTGAGATTCGCATGAATATCTTTGCCTAAAGCCACGCCGCGTACTTAAAAACCACTTATGTTCCTCAAATATATTTCTGATGTGGTTGCATATCACTCTTTATTAATTTACCCACCACTGATGTCATACTGATCGACCTGTGATTTTCGACTATTTCTCACCCCTCCTTTATGTACCGGCACTACTGTCGCTCTTTTGCAGCCCTGTGGTAAGCAGCAATTATCCAGACTCATTATAAATAATATTTCAAGGTAAGGTGCAATATCACATCCTACTATCTTCAAGACATCTTTAGTAATAATATCTACACCATCCCCTTTATGTTTTTTTCTCAGCTTCATGATATTCTCAGAATGAATTTCAAATGTTTTGATGTGCTCATTTCTAATTGTGTTGTTAAGCTCGTTATCCGATTTTTTTCCCTGCCGTTTCTGATGCATTATCCCTAATGGTCTCACTAAACCAGTAACTTAAAAACTCTGGCTTTGTCAAATCCTCAGTAACTTCTTCTGCATCCATATACATAAGCATTTCAACACCCTCCATTCCCCTCAGTTTTCTAACACAGCCACAGAAATTTCTAGATGCGTCAGTCAATGGTCACCCTGCACTGACAATACTTTTCATAAACCCATGTTTATCCACCTTCTTAGTTATTATTAAGTCGCTGTTTAGTAGTTTTAAATATTCCTACTACTCTCCTGTCTCTTAACTCTTATGTTCTCTTCTTACCAACCTCTTCAATATCCTCACCTCCCTATAATATTACACAGGTTCTCTCTTTCTCTTTATTTTCTGTTGTGGAATAAATATTTCTTCCCTCCTTCTAATTATTTCCTTGAACTCGTCCCACCTTGACTCTACTGCACTAGTGCATTCCTTCCATTTGCACAAACTTTCTTAGAAATATCTCTCACATGTGCATCAATACATTTTCTGTGTCGTGATCATAAGTTGATCGGTTAGAACTAATTACTTGCGGCTGAAATAATGACCTCAGTAGTATGGCGTCAGAGAAAGCGTAGGAAGTCAAAAATAAGTCTTAACGATCTTGTGGGAAATCATGTAAGATTAGCTTTAATCCACAGAAATGTTTATATTAAAGCGGAAATAATTGATGTAATAAATATATCGTCAAAATAAAACCAATATCGAAACAGCAAATAATTTCCCCGCAGGGGCCTGGTACGCAAGTGCCAGGTACGGGTTTGGCGAACCCGCAGTGCCCGAGCTGGAAACTTGTGAGCGCCGCAAGTTTCCCACACCGTAAACTCCTACCATGCTTCAACGACCACCGTAGGGCGTGGCGGTGGAACGTTGTGTGCCTAGGAGAACGGGGATCTTGGCTTCATCGCCCGGATCGCGAGGACGGTAAAAACCTCTATAAAAAAACCCTCAACCTCTAGGTCAGCCACGTGCCGAGGAGGTGAATGGGTGGAGAGGGAATTCACTTGCTAACGTGCAACCTCAGGGGCACCTGCGCACCCCTGTTGTATTAGCGCTTCTTTTTAAACTGGTTTTACTCGTGGGACCAAAACGAAGTCTTCCACCAAAACCAAAAACCCCTGCGGTACGGGTGTGCCGCAGGTTAATATAAATACACCCAGTTCTAAGAAGCGGGTGAGTGTAACAGAAAAGAATGTTCCTTAGCGAACGCTTTTGTGATAATTGAAAGGATAGAAGGAACATTTGAAAAGGTGTCACCCTTCTATATTTCAAAGGGGCTAGAGGGTTTGGTTGGTACCCTAAATTCTGTCAAAAAACTGAGGAATGGGACGCTGCTGCTGGAAACATGTACCAGCAAGCAAGCAACCAAATTGCTTAATTGTAAGAAGCTCGGGGAGTTCGCCGTAAAATGCGAACTCCATAAGTCCTTAAATAGTAGCAAAGGTGTTATTACCTGCCGGGATATTATGGACCTGGCGACAGACGAGCTTCTTAAAGAGTGGAAATCTCAGAAAGTGATCGAGGTACGTCAGATCACACGAAGGGTAAATGGCAATCTTGAAAAAACTGCCACCTTCGTCCTGACGTTTGACACTCCAGTATTGCCCAAGAATATCAAGGCCGGATATTTAAACCTGAACGTCCGTCCGTATGTTCCGGACCCGATGCGCTGTTACCAGTGCCAGCGGTTCGGGCATACGACGGCGTCATGTAAGGGCAATCACACTTGTGGCAAGTGCGGCAAGGGCGCACATGACCCAGGTGTGAGTTGCGCGCTGCCACCCGCATGCGTCAACTGCTCCGGGTCGCACCCTTCATGGAGTAGGGAGTGTCAAGTGTATCTTGAAGAGCGCAAGATACAGGAGCTGAAGACCAAAGAGCGGATCCCTTATGGGGAAGCAAAGAAGAAGGCCAAACTGCTAGCCGCTCCCATCTTCACAACTAGATTTGCTAAGATGGCTTCAGCTCCCGTCAGGAAAGAAAGTGTTGCTACGCAGACGTCCGTTGCAGACATGGGCACAAGCACAACGTGCTCATGTCAGTGCAAATGCGGCGCAAAAGCCGACAAGGTCATAACATCCAAGACCGCGGACGTCGGTAGCAACACGTCTGCGACCTCGATCACTCCAGCAGCAGTAACAAAGACCCCACCGGCAGTCAAGTTAATAGCACCTCCTATTCTACCGCGTGCTATTGAAATGGTAGCGATACCATTAGCTACCGGTGGAAATAGAGGTGACCAGAAGATAAGAGGTCCCAAGTTTAGGCAGACTGATCCGACCCAGTTCGTCAAGTCCCCTTCTTCCTCCTCTCCCAGACTGTCCAGCAGTAAGGAGGGTAAGGGAAAGAGGAAGAAGAAGAAAAAGAACGACGAGGAATTAGAGGAGTCCTCCGGGTCGGAGATGTCTGTCTCCGCTTCCGGGCAGGAAGAAACAGATATGCTGGTGGACGAGTCTGGTCCCGTTCCTCAGCAGGAAGTGACTGAAGACCCACCCGAACCGGGGCGGGTGAGGTTGAATAGATAAGGATGGCTCCCATACTGCAGTGGAACATCAATGGTTTTACAGCTCACTAAGAGTAGTTACACCTCTTAGCACGGTCTGATCCTTTGTGTCTCTGTCTACAAGAGACACATTTCAGACCATCATATCAACCTGTGCTAAGAGGATATGACGTGTACCGTAAGGACGATACCGAGGGTGATCGAGCGAAGGGTGGAGTGGCGGTGTTTGTCCGAAACACTGTCCACTCCGAACCTGTAGCTCTCACCTCTGATGTACAAGCAGTGGCAGTGAGGATTCACGGTCCCACTCATTTGACAGTATGCTCTATCTATCTACCACCTAACACGCCCATCAGTTATGACGACATGTCTAACATCTTGCGGCAGCTTACTCGGCCATTCCTCCTCCTAGGAGATTTCAACGCACATAGTGCGCTGTGGGGCTCAAACGCCGATTGCCCCCGAGGCCGAATGGTTGGTAGATTAATAGAGCAAGAGGAAATATGTGTCCTCAATACTGGTGCAATGACACATTTTACCACTGCTTCCGGATCGTCCTCTGCCATTGACCTTTCATTGTGCTCCCCCTCAATCGCGGACTCCGTGCATTGGGAGGTGGATCGTGACCTTCATGGAAGCGACCACTTCCCAATATGGATGCACGTAGAGTTTGAGCGTGGAGGAGGCAATAACCGACGCAAATGGAACGTCAGCAAAGCCGACTGGCAACTCTACCGCCGCTCCATCACTCTTCAAGTGTATAACAACCTTGAGGAGAGGGTGAATCACTTTACCGAAGTGATTCACCAGGCAGCTGACGTTTCCATGCCTAAAAGCTCCGGAACGCTGCGTAGGACGCGCGTCCCCTGGTGGAACGACGATTGTCGATCCGCCATTCAGGGTCGTAGACGGGCGTTGCGTCGATTTAGGTTGCAGCCAACAACCGACAACCTGGCAGCGTTCCGTATTGCCAGAGCTAAGGCGCGTCGTGTTATTAAGGAGAGCAAGAAAAGGTCATGGCAGAACTTTGTGAGCTCTATAAATCGTTCCACACCTTCGTCGAAAGTATGGGAGTCTATCCGCCGTATATCTGGAAGGTACTCCCGCCCTCCAGTATCTGGTTTACTGGATCGCAGACGTATAGTCACCGATGAACGAAGCATAGCGCAGCTGATGGCGGAGAACTTCGCCGCTATCACATCTTCCACCAATTGTGACCCTCGGTTCCAGCAACGCAAGATTGCTGCCGAGAGGCGCGCGCTGTGCTTCGATTCAGCGAACACAGAGGCCTACAACTGCCCATTTACATTTTGTGAGTTGGAGTCAGCATTGAATAGCGCTAACGACACTGCTCCAGGGCCTGATTTGATCCAGTACCAGATGCTGAGGCATCTAAGTAAAGATGCTAAGGAGTACCTTCTAGATATTTATAACGATATATGGACCGGAGGACACTTCCCCGACTCGTGGAAAGAAGCAACACTTATTACAATTTTAAAGCCTGGTAAAGACAAATTGTTGCCAGGTAGCTATCGTAGTATCGCCCTTACTAGCTGCGTGTGTAAGACACTGGAGAGGATGGTCAATCGCCGCCTCGTCTGGTGTCTAGAATCCCAAAACCTTCTGAGCCGCTTTCAGTGTGGATTCAGGAAGTTCCGTTCCACCTTGGACAACCTGATCCTCCTGGAGGCGGCAATACAGGATGCGTTCATCCGCAGCCAACACCTTGTGGGTGTTTTTTTCGACCTTGAAAAGGCCTACGATACTACCTGGTGGCATGTGATTTTAAAACAGTTACATGAATAGGGTTTTAGGGGAAACCTACCCCGTTTTTTAAAATCATTTTTATCTGGTCGTTGCTTCCGGTACCGAGTCGGTAGTGAAGTGTCGGATCTTTTTATTCAGGAAAACGGTGTCCCTCAGGGATCAGTTTTAAGCGTTACTCTTTTGCCATAGCGATAAACAGTATACCAGTCGTCAAAAGGAGTCCCCTATGGTTCTCCTTATATGTGGACGACTTTTTAATTTTTATTGCATCGTCCAGCCTGAGAAGCGCCGAGCGGCAGCTGCAACTCACGCTGAACAGGATGGATGAATGGTCAGTGCACACCGGTTTTCGTTTCTCTGCCGAGAAAACCCGGTGTGTACTTTTTACTCGTAGCAGAAGCCTTTTACCAGAGCCCCACCTTACCCTGAGGAACACCGTTTTAAGTTTTACTGATACTGTTAGATTTCTGGGCCTCATTTTAGACACAAGGCTCAACTGGCTTGCACATCTAAAAGATGTGAGAGCCAGGGCCTTGAAAGCTCTTAATCTTTTAAAATGTCTGTGTGGCAGGTCGTGAGGCGCTGACCGCTCCTGCCTGCTACAATTTTACAGAGCCTCTGTACGGTCGCGTCTGGAGTGTGGCTGCATCATATACGGTTCGGCACGGGACTGCTACCTACGCATTTTAGATAGTGTCCACCATGCAGGAATCCGGCTCGCCACTGGTGCCTATCGCACTAGCCCTATACCCAGCATTTGTGCTGAGTCTGGTGAGCCGCCGCTTTCCACCAGGCGGCACCTCCTCATGGTGCGGCACTATGTTTACATTGCCGCAACACCCAGTAGTCCCATGCACGACGTAGTAATGACGCCAAATTATGGTCAGCTATACGATAATCGCCGTAGAGCGACCAGACCGTTCAGCCACCGTACAAAGGCTATTTTAGAAGAATATGGTTGTGAACTACCAGCTTTTTAGTACCAGGGTTGGAGTAAATCTCCTCCCTGGCTTTTAAAGAGGCCCAGATTTATTTTAGAAATGTCAAGGTTCCACAAGCTGTCTACCTCAGACAGTGTTTTTAACAGAGTTTTTAGTGACATTTTAAACCAGTATCAGGATTTTACCCCGGTATATACGGATGGGTCTAAGCAGGCTAACGGAGTAGGCTGCTCCGTAGTGTTCCCTCGAGCGACTTACAAATACAAGCTGGATAGCAAATGCAGCGTGTATACTGCCGAGTACTACGCCATACTAAAGTCGCTCCAGCATATGAAGGTAAGTCGTTATATGAAATACATCATATGCTGTGATTCCCTCAGCTGCATTCAGGCACTAGGAAACATGTATCCAACAGACCGCTTAGTCCAGGACATCCAGGACGCCCTCCTTTCACTTCAATCATCTGGAAAGGAGGTTTTATTCTGTTGGGTACCGGGCCATGTGGGAATCAGGGGGAACGAGGCAGCTGATGAAGCTGCCAAGTTAGCCTGTGACAAGGTCCGAATCGATTTTGCACCGGTCCCAAAGTCAGACCTTGCCTCGGCGGTGAAGAGATTTATCTTTGATATTTGGCAGAGGCAGTGGCTGGAAGTCGAGCATAATAAGCTCCGGCAGGTCAAGCCGACCGTTCAGCCGTGGAGCAGCTCCTTCCAGCGGGCGAGGAGGGATGAGGTTCTCCTTACTCGCCTCCGTATAGGGCACTGTCCTCTCACGCACAGCTTTCTTCTCCGCCGGGAGGACCCACCGGAATGTGATGCTTGTGGCGTACCTTTGACGGTACGCCACATTTTAACTGACTGTGCTTTATTTTTTGACTTAAGGGCAGACGTTGGCCTAGCCAACGATCTGTCCCTTATTTTAAGTAATGAAGCTAGCAATGTGGCTAAAGTTTTAAAATTCTGTGTATTGGGTGGTCTGATCCCAAAAATTTTGGGAAGACCGGCCTAATCTTTTAAGGTGGATGAGTGGCCATTTTACAGCCACTCATCCATGTACATAGCTGTTGCTTTGTTTTGTCTCATTTGTGTTTGTTTTACTATTAGATTTAAGTTTTTATGTCTGGCTGGCCTCTTTACAGCCAGCCGGACATAAGCTGTGATGTTTTGTATTTTAATGGCCCCTTTACAGCCAACATTTTAGCATTTTACTCTATTTGCCGTCTGTGTGGCCGACCCCTCTACAGTCGACCATACAGACGGTAGAACATGGATTTTAAGCCACATTGCTAAGCCGGTCGTTGTGAGGGCGCTAATGACCTCGCCGTCGACACGCCCTTAAACCACAACAACAACAACAACAACAACAACAACAAATAATTTGACTTTTTTATTGAATTGCTTTTTCGTTATAAGACGTTAATAAATTTTTAGTATTGCAATGTTTATTACTATTACCTTAATTATTATTAATGAACACTTCTACACTACAACACACTTCCATACATACGAAGTCGTGGGTAACTACTAGTAAGTTATTAAGGTTTTGCGTTCATGCATTAGTGCACACCTAACGTAATAAATAAAATATTTTGGTACCTATCTAAAACCCTGCTCAAGCAAACAGATAATATTATTAAGTCTGAATTGAACAACCTATGCAGTAAGCAATGGGCGTCATTAGCAGTTTTATTGTTTTGCCAAGTAGAAATATTTTTTCAGAGCGTTACAAATTTTCACTAAGTTGTCTCATAAAATTGTAGATGCCTCTCAACCCGACTCGTCTCGCAGATACCTTGCATTGTAGCTCCAAATTATTTTTAAAAAAATTTGATGCATTTTAGCGGATACATTGGTAAATGCTACAACTTTTTTCATTGTGCCCGAGGTATTAACGGCAAGATATGTCTGGATGACATAGCTAACATGTAGTCTTGTGTAGTTCGCGAACGAACTAGTTCGGAAGAGCGCTCCCACGAGCGAACTACGCGAACTACTGTAGTTCCCAGATCTCTCGCTCCTTAGTTCGTTAGTTCGTTCGATCCTTTCCCGGAGACCAACTTTTGTTTTAGTTTATTATCTAAAAGGTATCACAGTTCGCTGTGGACACATTTCACTGAAGAGACAGATATAAAAATAAAAAAATGTAACTGTTAAACATTAATAAATATTGCAGAAGTCAAAAACTGAAATTTAACATAGAATGTGAAAACAAAACACACTTTGATCCCATTAACACTTAAAAGACAACTATCAGTAACCACAACTATTATAACAAAGAAGAGAGCGCGTGAAGTAGCACTAGCAAAGCAAGCGAACGAGCTGTCTTTCTGGAATTCCAGAGCGGAGCGTCCTAGTTCTCGAACTAAACACAGTGCTACCGCTCACGAACCAACTGAGCGGTACCGTTCGCGAACTAAACTGAGCATTCCCGGTCGCGAACTATCACCATTCGCTGCTAGGATTACCAACATTTTTTCGGTTAATGGTAGAATGTTTTTTTATAATAACCTATAAAAATGTAGTACACTTCAAAAATATAATATTTTACGAAAGGGTAGAAAAAGTCAAAGGATATGTTTTTTTACTATTTTAATTTTTAAGCTATATTTTTTGCACTTGTTGCATCTTTAACAATTTTCTATCTACAGTAAAACTGTAATATGCTTTATTGCTTTCAGTTGTTAAATTAATGTCGATCAAAAGCTCATTTTTACTAATGAAATACTGCTCTTACTTTTACCTAAATTTCATGTAATATTGTTATTTCAGAGTAAAGTTCGTTCACTTTGATACTCATTTTTTCTCATAAATTTAGAACCTCTAATATTGTCTCACAGCCATCAAATGAAACCTCGTGTTTTAAACTTAATTTTTGGATTTTCTATAGCCAACAGGGGCGGCGTTTCGTGTTTTGCCCGGGTGGGTAGTTAGGAAGTTAGTGAGGTGGGAGGGGAGATTCCCATGAAAACTTTTTTTTTTATCTTAGGGACCGTGCACAAACTACGTGGCTCGGTCCGGGGGGGGGGGGGGGTTGGCTGGAAGGCTACGTGGGGGGGGGGCTTCCGAGCCGGGCCACGTAGCTTTCCTTTCATAACATTTTTCACAGTTAAAATGAGGAACAGAACTAGGGATTGCAATCCAGCAAAGCGGGATCCCGCAATCCCGCGGGATCCCGCATCATTAGACAGTCTGGCGGATCCCGCACAAAATTAAGCGGATCCGCAATCCGCAAAATCCGGCGGAAACGGGTGTCAGTCTGCGTGACTCGCTGCCCCACTTGGAATCTGTCGGATATTTTGCACTGTTTGCCTGTACCCTTCCAGTTGGCATTTGACTCGTGTGAACAAGCGTTTGTTTTTGTCAATCTTCGTCATTCGTAAGTAAATAAATACACTTTTACGTATTCATCAAAACTTACGCCTGTTTCGAGTACACATTTCTGTAATTTGAGTTATGTTACGCATTTAGTACGATTTTTTAACTATATAATCATTTTTTTAAGTGTCGCACACGTTATCTGAACTACACGGTTACAGCTTTTTATTCACGGTTTCATTATTCCCATTTTCTGTATTTGCAGATAAAGTAATTGCGACAATTTCCTAATTTGCGGCTGAAAATTTGATTATTCGTTGATATGAAACTAATGTTATCGTAATTTTAACGATCGCGAACCTATTTATTTAACAGCTATCAATTATTGTTGTTTTGGCCGCTACCTCAATGTGTTTCTTTAACGAAATCCACCTGCTTACATGTGCCACTCAGGCTTTCGATTAATCCCTCTTCTCCTTGTTATTATTTCGACTAAAGGTAAAAAAGTTATAATGAAAGTTTCACGGGTGTATCGACGAATTGTGTTGTAGGAACACCATACTTCGACGGCTGCCTCTGCCGTCTTCCTCACGTGTGTAATTTCGTGTGTTTTCAATGAAATCCGAAGATACAACCTATGAGGACTTCACTGCAATCATTCGTCGAGAAAGTCTCCTTTCTTACTAAAAAATAATAATTTCCACTCTAAAAACGTGAAATACTTGACAGTTTACGTGTTGGTGAGTAGTTTCTTTTAATAACATTGAATGAACTGTAACATCAATATAATAATGAATCACGCAAAAAAGGCCAAGTCTCGTGTTTGTGCAGCGACAAAAAGTTATGAGATCTTGTTCTGAGCCAAGTCTACACTTTTCAGAGTATGTTCACTTCACTTTGTGAAATGGAATGCTTTTCTCGGTATTATGGAACGTTTATTTAAAATTTAAAAAACAAAACAACTCTGGTAATCTTGGCAATTAAGCAAACCATATTTTTAAACTTACGTGATGTATTGTAAGACCTAAGACTCAATAATTTCCATTTTTATTATTTATTTAAAAATTGGTTTAGATTAAAAAATAAAAATGTTAAAACCTCGAAATACACTTAAGACACGCTAAAAAGTTTTAATGCCATTTTACCAATCAAAATATTGTTAACTGTTAATTTTTATCATTTAACATTAAAATTATTTATTAATTTAATTATTATTTAATTTACTAACGTTTTTAAGTAACTATCTTTAGACATAGGTATGCGTT